>ONZH01029544.1:0-57500 GCA_900303285.1 Rhinella marina | reverse complement strand
TATATATATATAATAGTCACCTGTACCCGGGCAGTGTGTTTGTAATATATTATATATATATATATAATATAATATAATGTCACCTGTACCGGGCAGTATATATATATAATAGTCACCTGTACCCGGGCAGTATAATATATATATAATATATATATATATATATATATATATATATATATATATAGTCACCTGTACCCGGGCAGAGTATAATTTATAATAGTCACCTGTACCCGGGCAGAGTATATATATATATAATAGTCACTGTACCCGGGCAGAGTACTATATATATAATAGTCACTGTACCCGGGCAGAGTAATATATGGATATAATAGTCACCTGTACCCGGGCAGAGTATATATATATATAATAGTCACCTGTAACCCGGGCAGAGTTATATATATATATATAATAGTCACCTGTACCCGGGCAGAGTATATATATATATAATAGTCACCTGTACCCGGCAGTGTATATATATATAGTCACCTGTACCCGGGCAAAGTATATATATATATAATAGTCACCTGTACCGGGCAGAGTATATATATATATATATATATATATAGTATATAATAGTCACCTGTACCGGGCAGAGTAATATATAATTATATATAATATATATATATATATATATATATATATTATAATAGTCACCTGTACCCGGGCAGAGTATATATATATATATAATAGTCACCTGTACCCGGGCAGTGTATATATATATGACGTACAGACTAAAAGTTTGGACACACCTTCTCAATTCAAAGAGTTTTCTGTATTTTCATGACTATGATAATTGTAGATTCACACTGAAGGCATCAAAACTATGAATTAACACAAGTGGAATTATAGACTTAACAAAAAAGTGTGAAACAACTGACAATATATGTCTTATATTCTAGGTTCTTCACAGTAGCCACCTTTTGCTTTGATTACTGCTTTGCACACTCTTGGCATTCTCTTGCTGAGCTTCAAGAGGTAGTCACCTGAAATGGTATTCCAACAGTCTAGAAGGAGTTCCCAGAGATGCTTAGCACTTGTTGGCCCTTTTGCCTTCACTCTGCGGTCCAGCTCACCCCAAACCATCTGGATTGGGTTCAGGTCTGGTGACTGTGGAGGCCAGGTCATCTGGTGTAGCCCCCATCACTCTCCTTCTTGGTCAAATAGCCCTTACACAGCCTGGAGGTGTTTGGGGTCATTGTCCTGTAGATAAATAAATGATGGTCCAACTAAACGTAAACCGGATGGAATAGCATGCCGCTGCAAGATGCTGTGGTAGCCATGCTGGTTCAGTATAAATCCCCCACACCATCACACCTCCTCCTCCATGCTTCACGGTGGGAACCAGGCATGTAGAGTCCATCCCTTCACCTTTTCTGCGTCGCACAAAGACACGGTGGTTGGAACCAAAGATCTCACATTTGGACTCATCAGACCAAAGCACAGATTTCCACTGGTCTAATGTCCATTCCTTGTGTTCTCCTTAGCAGTGGTTTCCACCATGAAGGCCTGCTGCACACAGTCTCCTCTTACCAGTTGTTGTAGAGATGTGTCTGCTGCTAGAACTCTGTGTGGCATTGACCTGGTCTCTAATCTGAGCTGCTGTTAACCTGCCATTTCTGAGGCTGGTGACTCGGATGAACTTCTCCTCCGCAGCAGAGGTGACTCTTGGTCTTCCTTTCCTGGGGCGCTCCTCATGTCAGACAGTTTCTTTGTAGCGCTTGATGGTTTTTGCGACTGCACTTGGGGACACTTTCAAAGTTTTCCCAATTTTTCGGACTGACTGACCTTCATTTCTTAAAGTAATGATGGCCGCTCGTTTTTCTTTACTTCGCTGCTTTTTTCTTGCCATAATACAAATTCTAACAGTCTATTCAGTAGGACTATCAGCTGTGTATCCACCTGACTTCTGCCCAACACAACTCATGGTCCCAACCCCATTTATAAGGCAAGAAATCCCACTTATTAAACCTGACAGGGCACACCTGTGAAGTGGAAAACCATTTCAGGTGACTACCTCTTGAAGCTCATCAAGAGAATGCCAAGAGTGTGCAAAGCAGTAATCAAAGCAAAAGGTGGCTACTGTGAAGAACCTAGAATATAAGACATATTTTCAGTTGTTTCACACTTTTTTGTTAAGTCTATAATTCCACATGTGTTAATTCATAGTTTTGATGCCTTCAGTGTGAATCTACAATTATCAGAGTCATGACAATACAGAAAACTCTTTGAATGAGAAGGTGTGTCCAGACTTTTGGTCTGTACTGTATAATGGTCGTGTATATTACAGCCTCGTATATAATGGTCGTGTATATTACAGTCCTGTAGACCCCTTCCTCTTTATAATGGTCACATGTGACTAGACTATTACGGCTCTTCCCCGATCCTGACTTGTGGATTCTCTGTTATGGATGATGTGATATTTCCAGGATATTTCCATATTCCCATCGCTGACGTGACTTCCTGGTCAGACCCTGGTAATGGCGGACTGTAGGGATATGTCCCCGGGGATCCCTCTCTGCTCCGTCCACCATTGTGGAGCTTCATGTGTGGCGCCCCGAGGGGTCGATGGTTTTGGGCGCAGCTGATTGCAGCAGGACGGATAAGATAAGGGCCCGGGCTTGTCCCGGCAGCTCCTTGTGTGACTCACGCCTTCATTTTCTACAGATTCTTGCAGCATTTTACAGCCGGGACCGATCCTGTACCGATCTAACTATCGATCCAGCCACCTACGATAAATAAGAGCGCTGTCCCTTTAATTCGTCCTCCCTGTTTCTATAATACGGATGTGAGTCATTTAGAGGGTCATAAAGATAATCCAGTCTGTAATGAAAAGTTCTGTCTCTCCATCCCACTATTTTCAAGACCTCAAGTCTTCCTGGATGCATCCAGGGACTGAAAACTTCTCGCAGCTGAGGGTTTGTTACATTTGTATCCAGTTTAGACGATCCTCAGATACAGAGGATCCGTGCAGGAATGAGATTTGTGCTGCTCACAAAGGATTGTCCAGATTGGAAACATTGTAACAAGTCTTCAGCTCTGAGAACTGTATGTGTTCCCATTCACTGACAGCAAGCAGAGATGCTGCAAAATGTAGACAGATTGGAGCGCCGAGTCTATAAAGTAAAGTATTATAAAGTTGCAGAACTTTTATGAGCATTGGAAATGGATATTTTGGCGCGGTGTTTTATTTTCGCCGTCCTCCGTGATTCTGACTTGGCGCCCGTGGATCCTGACGCAGACATCGGCACGGACGCAGGTGCTTGTGCGTTGACTGCAGTGAATTTGTGGCTTCACAGATCAAACTGTGGCAAACTGCTGTCAGCTGTGGAACTACAAGAGCCATGCTGAGGCTTCTAGTTCTGCTTCTGCTCCTCCACCTCTCTGTATGCTGAGGCTCGGCCGGTCCTCCACCTCTCTCTATGCTGAGGCTCGGCCGGTCCTCCACCTCTCTGTATGCTGAGGCTCGGCCGGTCCTCCACCTCTCTGTATGCTGAGGCTCGGCCGGTCCTCCACCTCTCTGTATGCTGAGGCTCGGCCGGTCCTCCACCTCTCTGTATGCTGAGGCTCGGCCGGTCCTCCACCTCTCTGTATGCTGAGGCTCGGCCGGTCCTCCACTTCTCTCTATGCTGAGGCTCGGCCGGTCCTCCACCTCTCTGTATGCTGAGGCTCGGCCGGTCCTCCACCTCTCTGTATACTGAGGCTCAGCCGGTCCTCCACCTCTCTCTATACTGAGGCTCGGCCGGTCCTCCACCTCTCTCTATACTGAGGCTCGGCCGGTCCTCCACCTCTCTGTATACTGAGGCTCGGCCGGTCCTCCACCTCTCTCTATGCTGAGGCTCGGCCGGTCCTCCACCTCTCTGTATGCTGAGGCTCAGCCGGTCCTCCACCTCTCTGTATACTGAGCCTCGGCCGGTCCTCCACCTCTCTCTATGCTGAGCCTCGGCCGGTCCTCCACCTCTCTCTATGCTGAGGCTCGGCCGGTCCTCCACCTCTCTCTATGCTGAGGCTCGGCCGGTCCTCCACCTCTCTCTATGCTGAGGCTCGGCCTGTCCTCCACCTCTCTGTATACTGAGGCTCGGCCGGTCCTCCACCTCTCTGTATGCTGAGGCTCGGCCTGTCCTCCACCTCTCTGTATACTGAGGCTCGGCCTGTCCTCCATCTCTCTGTATACTGAGGCTCGGCCTGTCCTCCACCTCTCTGTATGCTGAGGCTCGGCCTGTCCTCCACCTCTCTGTATGCTGAGGCTCGGCCGGTCCTCCACCTCTCTGTATGCTGAGGCTCGGCCGGTCCTCCACCTCTCTGTATGCTGAGGCTCGGCCGGTCCTCCACCTCTCTCTATGCTGAGGCTCGGCCGGTCCTCCACCTCTCTGTATGCTGAGGCTCGGCCTGTCCTCCACCTCTCTGTATGCTGAGGCTCGGCCGGTCCTCCACCTCTCTGTATACTGAGGCTCGGCCGGTCCTCCACCTCTCTGTATGCTGAGGCTCGGCCTGTCCTCCACCTCTCTGTATGCTGAGGCTCGGCCGGTCCTCCACCTCTCTCTATGCTGAGGCTCGGCCGGTCCTCCACCTCTCTCTATGCTGAGCCTCGGCCGGTCCTCCACCTCTCTGTATGCTGAGGCTCGGCCGGTCCTCCACCTCTCTGTATGCTGAGGCTCGGCCGGTCCTCCACCTCTCTGTATACTGAGGCTCGGCCGGTCCTCCACCTCTCTGTATACTGAGGCTCGGCCGGTCCTCCACCTCTCTCTATGCTGAGGCTCGGCCGGTCCTCCACCTCTCTCTATGCTGAGCCTCGGCCGGTCCTCCACCTCTCTGTATGCTGAGGCTCGGCCTGTCCTCCACCGTGCAGCCACCATAAAATTGACACCGGTGGAATGTGGAGTCCTGTGCCTCAGGAGGTATCAGGAACAGATGCGCCTCATCTTGTCATATCTTGTCTGGAATGAGCAGGAAGCCGGAGGTCTGAGCTGCTGCCTCATATGTAACCGCAGGCCTCACCGACACCTGAATAATCTGCGGGAGCGCCGTACCTGCGCAGGAGTTGTCACAGCGGGTGCCGCAAATTCCCCATGTAACAGTATCACATGAGAGGCTTAGATACACAGCTAGGGTCCGTTACACGGTCAGTCTGCTTCGTGTTCCATCGCCTGGTCGCACAGAGACATAATGGCGGACGTCGCCCCTTCCACCCGCGCACATCATGGCCGCCGTGTGGCTGGAGGTGTATCACTGCGAGGATGAGGAACCGCAAAGACAAGTTGTGATGATGGCGACTTCAGGACGAGTGTGATAATACTTCCAGCTATGCCCCCTCCCCCTCATACTGGTCTCCGTCCAAGACCGCGCCGCCCGCCGGTGATTCCTGGCTGCGTCTCGCCAGCTCCTTCACCGACCTTCAGCAGATGACCCCTATCAAGGTCGCGGCACAAACAGCTCCAGCCGGTGAAGCGTGCGGGGCAAGCTGCTGCACATAGCCTACCTTTTTAGTTCCTCTTAAACTGAATAGAATGCCAGAGCTGCAGTGAAGACTGACACTAGCTGGGGAGTTCATGGAAGCTTTTAATATTATTCTTCGATAAGTAATGTTTGGATGGTTACGTTTTTGACTGAAGTGCAAAAGTTTTCACCCCCGGCTGAGCCCTTTCATTTGATTTTCTACAGTCTCACGTTCTGGTTTTTCCTGATCCGCAGACAATGGCGCCGTATACTGTACGCAGGACCGCGCACAATGGATGGAGCGGGGCTGGGCTCGTCACCTGAGAAGGTTCACCTCTGTTTACTCACAGCGCAGGGCGTGGGGGGCACCCATTAACCCTTCATTCCCAGTTTATGCAGCGTCGCCTTAGGACTCTGGGAAAGCTGGGCGCCAACAAACATAGTGATGCAGCCCGCTCCCCCAGGAGCCCTGGAAAGCTGGGTGACAACTTAGTGGAAGCTGAATTGGCGACCATATCGGTTGTCGCTAAGGCGCATGTCTGCGGTGACGTGATACACGGGTGCGGGATACTGCCCCATTCAGCCGTGGAGGTAAACAGTGGGCCGATTCCCTGACAGCACAGAGTCAATAGCTGTGACCCTCGTGGACCGGCGCAGTCGCTGATGGACGGTTTTACAGTTGTGTCCGCTGCGGTGATAGTGGCAGTGTATGCGGCTCGCAGGTATCTGCCGGTAATCGGAGCCGCCAGCAGGAGCTGGGGGATGGCATCAATTATTTAGGGTCTTCTCGGGTGACGCCCCGCGCTGTGGGTGCAGCTGAGAGTGGCGCACGCATGCGCTATGACATCGGCGAGCACCCGGTGACAGGTGCTGGTAGTTGTAACCCAGCTTTCTGAGTAACATATACATCAGCATTGATGTAAGTTGTATCCAGTGTCAGTCTTCACTGTAGTGCTTGCATTGTACTCCTGATCCACGCTGGAGATAATACAGGATGGTGGCTGATTAGTTATCCCTGCATCTCTAGTCTGGGAAAGCTGGGTGACGGCGGTAGACGGGGCTGTAATGGCGGTCACACGGCGCCGGTGTGCTGACGACGACGGGCGGATTCTCCAGGTGTTTACCTAGAAACCTTCTCTGCGCTGTTCTCCGTCCTTTTCACAGTCCATTTACATCCTAAGTGGAGCAAAGTTCAGGTCCCGCACGGACCAGGAGGGGCGCGGGGGGGCCGTACGTGCCCAGGGCGCCGCTTTGTGATTTATCAGCGTGATTCACGCCAAACCCAAACCGCGACCTTTCACGCCGCCTGCACGATATCGTATCCGCACCTTACACCTGGAGCCCATGAAAAGCCCCGAAAAGGTCATGAATCTGGTTCCTCGAGTTCGGGCGTTACTGTGTGTGTCCGCGGTCACAGGCGTCGCCCTGAATACCTGGTGATATGCGGGCGAGGAGTGGAACCTTCATGTATCAATGTGTATACAACAATGTAACAAAATGTAACAGTGCCCGGGTCACATGACCGCCTCCAGATTCACAGGGTTAGAAAAACGGCGCCACCCCCGTCCTCAGCCCGTGTCTGGTATTGCGTCGGGAGTTTGTCACTTAGAGGGCGCTGTAGCCTATTTCGGGGCGCCCTGTTTCAGACTTCCCAGTGTAGGCCTATAGCATTGCTCATGAATAGAATTCCAGGACTACAGTGAAGACTAACACATAGGGCAGAGAGAGGAGGAAGGTGCCGTAGTTTTGTGCCTCTCGGGGTCCGTGGAAAGCTGGATGATGACCCCCCACACCTTATCATCCTGTGTCCAGGCCGGGGCTCAGGTGGAGCAGACCTCAGTGCAGCGGCCTAATCTCTATTCTCAGTGTGGAAACCATAGAAGATATTACTAATGTGGAGGGGGGGCAGTAATTGTTGGCGCGCGCAGGTATAGTGGAGAAGTGTGAGTGTTACGTTGTATCTTGCGGCTTCTTCTTTTCGCTCATCGTGGTTGGGAAACAGGAAGACGCGGAGGTGACGCTCATCACGGCGCGTTCGGCTTGAAAGCCTCTGCGTGTGGACGAGGTATGAGCAGGATCAGAGGCATCTTGTGCCTCGTACCTCAGACACTCACTGACTATTGTGACAGTCTTGCTGTTGTATTATATGGCCCCCGGTGTGACCTCTGAACCCCTGCTCACTGCTGATAGGGTGCCCACAGAGTGCAATGCCCTCTGACTAGACTGAGTCGATTCCACCTTGGTTGAGCATGATGGGAGTTGTAGTTGGCCTCAGGTTCACTTTTGCTTGCCCCTGGATTCCAGGTGTTCAGGAAGGAATGTCGGTGTGGTCCTCCATAAACCCGCCCCAAGGCCTCGGCTCGATGCCTGCCCCCATAAGGTGCTGGACTTTGTGGTATGCAGAGGTGGGCAGCCCCGACCCCTTCCCATCCCCCACTGTTTAGCAAAGTGAATTGGAACTACAAGTCCCAGCCACCTAGTACTGTCACAACAATCAGTAATACGGCTGGTGGAGACCTCCTTACTACCACACTCTGCTTGCTTTCAGTGAATTGAAACTTTCCTGTGTACAACCAGTCCAAAGGCTGAAAATTCATACTACTCTACTAGTATTACTGCTCACAGCTGAGGGTTTGTTACAGTGTATTCAGTCTGTCGGCTGTGAGGTAAACACATCAGTAGCAAAACTGTCTCTGCAGTTCAGAAAGTTTGTTACAATGTAATCAGCCTGAAATCCAACTTCTTTAGCTCACATAAGGTTGTATAGACTGGATACAATTGTAACAGACCCTCCGCTGTGAGAAGCAAAGATCTTGAAACTAGTGCTCAGTTGTCAGACCTGTGCCCGCTCACTGAGAGCCCAGCACCCCGTCATCATCTTCATATCAGCTCCTTGTGTTGCTGTGAGTTTAGTGGCCGGGAAGGAAGTGGCCATTTCCTATGACAACATCTCCCTGCAGCATGAGACCCGCCGCCAAATCCGGAAGACGCCGCTCCGTGATAAGAGAAACGTCTTTAAAAACCGCACCTGTATATAGGTCGTGTCTGGTATTCAATTCATTACAGCTGTGCAACAATACCAGACACGACCAGTAGAGAGGGGTGGCGCTGTGGAGGAAAGCAGTCATATCCTTCCTAACCCTTTAGTGTGACCTGTGGTTTGAGTGTTATGTACTGATCCTGAGTTACATCCTGTATTATACTCCAGAGCTGCACTCACTATTCTGCTGGTGCAGTCACTGTGTACAGACATTACTTATCCTGTACTGATCCTGAGTTATATCCCGTATTATACTCCAGAGCTGCACTCACTATTCTGCTGGTGTAGTCACTGTGTACATACATTACTTATCCTGTACTGATCCTGAGTTACATCCTGTATTATACTCCAGAGCTGCACTCACTATTCTGCTGGTGCAGTCACTGTGTACACACATTACTTATCCTGTACTGATCCTGAGTTACATCCTGTATTATACTCCAGAGCTGCACTCACTATTCTGCTGGTGGAGTCACTGTGTACATGCATTACTTATCCTGTACTGATCCTGAGTTACATCCTGTATTATACTCCAGAGCTGCACTCACTATTCTGCTGGTGCAGTCACTGTGTACATACATTACTTATCCTGTACTGATCCTGAGTTTACATCCTGTATTATACTCCAGAGCTGCACTCACTATTCTGCTGGTGCAGTCACTGTGTACATACATTACTTATCCTGTACTGATCCTGAGTTACATCCTGTATTATACTCCAGAGCTGCACTCACTATTCTGCTGGTGCAGTCACTGTGTACATACATTACTTATCCTGTACTGATCCTGAGTTACATCCTGTATTATACTCCAGAGCTGCACTCACTATTCTGCTGGTGCAGTCACTGTGTACATACATTACTTATCCTGTACTGATCCTGAGTTACATCCTGTATTATACTCCAGAGCTGCACTCACTATTCTGCTGGTGCAGTCACTGTGTACATACATTACTTATCCTGTACTGATCCTGAGTTACATCCTGTATTATACTCCAGAGCTGCACTCACTATTCTGCTGATGAGTCACTGTGTACATACATTACTTATCCTGTACTGATCCTGAGTTACATCCTGTATTATACTCCAGAGCTGCACTCACTATTCTGCTGGTGCAGTCACTGTGTACATACATTACTTATCCTGTACTGATCCTGAGTTACATCCTGTATTATACTCCAGAGCTGCACTCACTATTCTGCTGGTGGCAGTCACTGTGTACATACATTACTTATCCTGTACTGATCCTGAGTTACATCCTGTATTATACTCCAGAGCTGCACTCACTATTCTGCTGGTGCAGTCACTGTGTACATACATTACTTATCCTGTACTGATCCTGAGTTACATCCTGTATTATACTCCAGAGCTGCACTCACTATTCTGCTGGTGCAGTCACTGTGTACATACATTACTTATCCTGTACTGATCCTGAGTTACATCCTGTATTATACTCCAGAGCTGCACTCACTATTCTGCTGGTGCAGTCACTGTGTACATACATTACTTATCCTGTACTGATCCTGAGTTACATCCTGTATTATACTCCAGAGCTGCACTCACTATTCTGCTGGTGCAGTCACTGTGTACATACATTACTTATCCTGTATTATACTCCAGAGCTGCACTCACTATTCTGCTGGTGCAGTCACTGTGTACATACATTACTTATCCTGTATTATACTCCAGAGCTGCACTCACTATTCTGCTGGTGCAGTCACTGTGTACATACATTACTTATCCTGTACTGATCCTGAGTACATCCTGTATTATACTCCAGAGCTGCACTCACTATTCTGCTGGTGCAGTCACTGTGTACATACATTACTTATCCTGTATTATACTCCAGAGCTGCACTCACTATGATCTGGAATATAATCTTGGCTAAGTTCAGTTGTGTCCTTGTGGCGTTTATCCTGTGACGACGTTTATGTAGTTTTTTCTCTTTCTCCCTCTTTTTGGTTGTTTTGTGGTCAGGTGTCCCTATGATAACTCTCACTGAGAAGTGCAGTCACAGGGACAGAGGCTTTGAGGCACATACGCTCTGCCGTCGCCCATCTTTCCCGCTCATGGTCAGAGTTCTGTATGTGTGTGAACGCCCCCACATGTCCTGCTGGATGTCCTTATAGAGGTCGGGAAAATATATTTGACTTCTCCTCAGGACAGGTCTTTAGTATTGGATCTGCGGGGGTGTGGCCCGGGACCCCCGCTGATCAGCCGTTAGAAGAGGTCTTGATGGCCGCAGCCTCTTCCTAGACCAGTGACATCACCGCACATCGGTCACATGGCCTAGTTACTGCTCAGGCCTGATCAAGTCAATGGGGCTGAGCTGCAATACCGAGCACTGCCACTATGTGATGTACGGCGCTGTGATGGGAAAGCTGCGGGAGCTCCGGTGATCTCTGCTGGGACTCGGACCACCGCGGATCTGAATGATGAGGATAATTTTGGGGAGAGGCTGGTGGTGTGGTAATGGCCGCCTTCCTCCCTGCCCCTTTAATCCTTACCTCTGTTCGCCCCTGAGATTGAGCGCTGCTCCGGCAGCTTAGAATTGTTTACATTTGTAGACACTTCTGTCAATCATTAACACTGTGCGCGCTGGTGCGGTGCATTGTGGGTACTACTGGAAATGACCTGGGGGGGGGGGTCATTTAGAAATTATACTGACCTGTGTTAAAGGGGTTGTCCGGGTTCAGAGAAGAACCCGGACATACCTGCAATTTCACCCAGGCAGCCTGCCTGAAGAGGACATCGGAGCATCTCATGCTCCGATGCCCCCCCTTGCCCTGCGCTAGATCGCGCAGGGCAAGGTCTCTTGTTTTGAAAATACTCGCTGCCGGGCGGTACTTCCGCCCGGCAGTGAGTTCGGTGACGTCACCGGCCTTAATGGGCCGGCTTTAGCGCTGCCCTAGCCGTTTTACTGGCTAGGGCAGCGCTGAAGCCTGTCCATCAGCGCCGATGACGTCACCGACTCACTGCCGGGCGGAAGCCTCTGCCCGGCAGGGACCGGTACGTCACCGGAACCCGGCGAAATTCCTTTGCCCTGCGCTAATTAGCGCAGGGCAAAGGAGGGCATCGGAGCATAGGATGCTCCGATGCCCTCTTCAGGCGGGCTGCCTGGGTGAAATTGCAGGTATGTCCGGGTTCTTCTCTGAACCCGGACAACCCCTTTAAGGAGACAGACGGCGCGGCGGATGCGGATATCTGCGCTTCATCCTCCGCTGCAGTGATATCCGGGGGGGAGGAGAAGAGACTGCGCAGGAGAGAGAGGCTGCGCGCGGTGACTGCGCAGAGAGAGAGGCTGCGCGCGGTGACTGCGCAGGAGAGAGAGGGCTGCGCGCGGTGACTGCGGCAGGAGAGAGAGGCTGCGCGCGTGACTGCGCAGGAGAGAGAGGCTGCGCGCGGTGACTGCGCAGGAGAGAGAGGCTGCGCGCGGTGACTGCGCAGGAGAGAGAGGCTGCGCGCGGTGGACTGCGCAGGAGAGAGAGGCTGCGCGCGGTGACTGCGCAGGAAGAGAGGCTGCGCGCGGTGACTGCGCAGGAGAGAGAGGCTGCGCGCGGTGACTGCGCAGGAGAGAGAGGCTGCGCGCGGTGACTGCGCAGGAGAGAGAGGCTGCGCGCGGTGACTGCGCAGGAGAGAGAGGCTGCGCGCGGTGACTGCGCAGGAGAGAGAGGCTGCGCGCGGTGACTGCGCAGGAGGAGAGGCTGCGCGCGTGACTGCGCAGGAGAGAGAGGCTGCGCGCGGGTGACTGCGCAGGAGAGAGAGGCTGCGCGCGGTGACTGCGCAGGAGAGAGAGGCTGCGCGGGTGACTGCCGCAGGAGAGAGAGGCTGCGCGCGGTGACTGCGCAGGAGAGAGAGGCTGCGCGCGTGACTGCGCAGGAGAGAGAGGCTGCGCGCCGTGACTGCGCAGGAGAGAGAGGCTGCGCGCGGTGACCTGCCGCAGGAGAGAGAGGCTGCGCGCGGTGACTGCGCAGGAGAGAGAGGCTGCGCGCGGTGACTGCGCAGGAGAGAGAGGCTGCGCGCGGTGACTGCGCAGGAGAGAGAGGCTGCGCGCGGTGACTGCGCAGGAGAAGAGGCTGCGCGCGGTGACTGCGCAGGAGAAGAGGCTGCGCGCGGTGTGTACAGGGTTTTGTGGCTTTTGGATGTAAACGTAGTTGTCTCCATCCACTGACAGGAAGCAGAGGTCTTGAGAATAATGTATAACTGCAGTGGTAAAGTGATATTTGCCCCATGGAGTTGGAGGACTGCAGGAGTCCTGGGTCGGGAGACGCTGCAGTTTTATGTGTTCTGCTCCGATGCAGAGCCATGCTTCTCCATGGTAACGGGCTGCACACATACATGATCTCCATGGTCAGCGCCGAGAGTTACCGGCCCTTCACATCAATTGTCTTAATCTTAGAGTTAACTCATTGCAGGTCAGAAGAAATCCTTCCATACAATGTATCATGTTATGTCTGATGACGTCATCGCAGGGGGCGGGGCCACAGGAGAAGCACAGAACAGCTCAGTGCATACATTGCATCTACCTCCCAGCTTTCCTGGAGTCCTGAATGGCACTGTGGGGCGTCACCCCTCGTACAGGCTGCAGAGCAGTAACATTGGCATCCAGCTTTCCCAGGAACTGATAAAACTCAGAATCTCCTAATGGATACTTTTCTTTTTTCCTGATCCCTGGAAAGCTGGGTGGCGACCGATAGGGCATTGCCGTCCCCAAAGTAGTTGTCACCCAGCTTTCCAGTACCCCCTCCCCCCCATCAGCAGATCACAGCATAATGGGCAGATACACTACTGGGAAAGCCGGGTGTCAGCCCTGTGGACGGTCGTATGGCGGCCATATTGCTCGTCACCCAGCTTTCCCAGAAACAGATATAGTCTGAACTTCTAACAGTTTGACTGAAGGGAACCTCTGGTAGGTTTTTCACCCGGCGCCCTGTCCCAGCACAGAAGGGGTTAACCGTCTGGTGGATTTTCTCCGTTTTGGTCATTGTTTTTGGTCCCTTTGTACGTACGGCGTGAAGCCAGCACTCGGAGTCGTCATGGTAACACCGGCCGCTTCCCACACGCCGCGCTGGCAGCGGATTCCAGTGGGGCGAGGGGCGGGTAGAGGGCACCGTCTGCATCACTGGCAGAAAACGCTGTAAAATTTGGTATTTTCGCCTTTTGAACCCGAGATACGAATGTTCAGACGCAGCCGGAAAAACCGGTTGTGGACACCGTGACCGCCAGGCCCGAAAAATTCTCAGACAGTGGTGAATGTCGCGGCCGGTACTGTGATGAGGGTCCAGACGCAGGAAGAGCACGTGCGCCAGAACACTGGAATTCGCCACTGCTTGGCGTCTGCGCCAGCTGAATGACCCCCACAGGTGTACGGGCGGATACCAGTGACAACTTCCCCTCCCCCACACTGTAAGGAAGATGTAATAGTGCAAAAAGTTTTTCAAAAGGGAACTTTTTGTCTCCGTGTTTTTTTTTTTTTCTGGTTCCTTGCGTGGATTCGCCACTTTCGCCCGTTTTATTTCCGGTGGATTTGATCCGGCAGGTTGTGGGAATGCGGAGCCGAGGAGGACGCACGCCCAGAGGCCAGAGCCTGATTTTCCTGTTCTGTCGTGTCTGGATGTGCATACGTCATGCCTTCCAGCGAGAGTACGTCCTTTCTGTACAGGGGGACGCGGACGTTTAAAGGGCCACGCGCGCCGGATCCACTCCCAAAATCACAAACAACCGCTTGGTGCGTCAGTGGTGCCCGTGTCTCCTATGTTTGCTTTATGGCGTTACTATGTGATCTGTCGTGAGCTCACAGGAAAGCTCCTCCCAGGATATAGACTCCCTAGCTCCGCCCTGAGCCATGATGGCGGGGGTCCTCCAGATAAGTCAGGGGTCTGGTCACGTTAATTTTATAAAATGACCCCCCCATTGTGACCCGCGATTGTCTCCTGCAGCGGTCCGGTTAATATCAGCCCTGGATGGAGTTGCCCTTTAAGCCGCCTCGTTCCTGCGGTGTTCTCACTCTTTGTGGTTAAATATTTATATTTCTCTGTTTTCTTCTCGCTTTTTTCGTTTTTTGCTGTCGCCGTTTTTAGCCCGACTGTAAACAGAGCGGAGGGCGGATTATAAGAAGTGTTTATAAAGGAAGTGGAAGGTTTATACTGGGAGGTTAACTGGTTCCAGGCTGGAGAGGACTGGAGTACGGCCCTGTGTATAGGGGAGTGTGCAGAGTGACATCAGGGTTATCCAGGTGACCTCCATGTCTGAGGGTCATTCAGTGGTCAACGACCTGCCGCTGTCGTATTAAGGCCGGCGCTTTTTGGAGACGGTGACCCCTGATCCCAGCTGCATGCTGGGAGTTGTAGTTTCCCAACAACTGGCAAGCCGCAAGTTGGAGATCACTGCTGTGCCTGCTCCTCTATTGGACTATCCTCACCTGTGATCTGCAGCCCGTCCTCTGACTGGTCCTCACCTGTGATCTGCAGCCCGTCCTCTGACAGGTCCTCATCTGTGATCTGCAGCCCGTCCTCTGACAGGTCCTCACCTGTGATCTGCAGCCCGTCCTCTGACAGGTCCTCACCTGTGATCTGCAGCCCGTCCTCTGACAGGTCCTCATCTGTGATCTGCAGCCCGTCCTCTGACAGGTCCTCACCGGTGATCTGCAGCCCGTCTTGACAGGTCCTCACCTGTGATCTGCAGCCCGTCCTCTGACAGGTCCTATCCTGTGATCTGCAGCCCCGTCCTCTGACAGGTCCTCACCTATGATCTGCAGCCCGTCCTCTGACAGGTCCTCACCTATGATCTGCAGCCCGTCCTCTGACAGGTCCTCACCTGTGATCTGCAGCCCGTCCTCTGACAGGTCCTCACCTGTGATCTGCAGCCCGTCCTCTGACAGGTCCTCATCTGTGATCTGCAGCCCGTCCTCTGACTGGTCCTCACCTGTGATCTGCAGCCCATCCTCAGACAGGTCCTCACCTGTGATCTGCAGCCCATCCTCAGACAGGTCCTCACCTATGATCTGCAGCCCATCCTCTGACAGGTCCTCACCTGTGATCTGCAGCCCATCCTCTGACAGGTCTCACCTGTGATCTGCAGCCCGTCCTCGACAGGTCCTCACCTGTGATCTGCAGCCCGTCCTCCGACAGGGTCCTCACCTGTGATCTGCAGCCCGTCCTCCGACAGGTCCTCACCTATGATCTGCAGCCCGTCCTCTGACAGGTCCTCACCTATGATCTGCAGCCCGTCCTCTGACAGGTCCTCACCTATGATCTGCAGCCCGTCCTCTGACAGGTCCTCACCTGTGATCTGCAGCCCGTCCTCTGACAGGTCCTCACCTGTGATCTGCAGCCCGTCCTCTGACTGGTCCTCACCTATGATCTGCAGCCCGTCCTCTGACAGGTCCTCACCTGTGATCTGCAGCCCGTCCTCTGACAGGTCCTCACCTGTGATCTGCAGCCCGTCCTCTGACAGGTCCTCACCTATGATCTGCAGCCCGTCCTCTGACTGGTCCTCACCTGTGATCTGCAGCCCGTCCTCTGACAGGTCCTCACCTGTGATCTGCAGCCCGTCCCGGTCCTCACTGGATCTGCAGCCGTCCTCCACAGTCTCCCTGTGATCTGCAGCCCGTCCTCCGACAGGTCCTCACCTGTGATCTGCAGCCCCGTCCCTCCTGACAGGTCCTCACCTATGATCTGCAGCCCGTCCTCTGACAGGTCCTCACCTATGATCTGCAGCCCGTCCTCTGACAGGTCCTCACCTGTGATCTGCAGCCCGTCCTCTGACAGGTCCTCACCTATGATCTGCAGCCCGTCCTCTGACAGGTCCTCACCTGTGATCTGCAGCCCGTCCTCTGACAGGTCCTCACCTGTGATCTGCAGCCCGTCCTCTGACAGGTCCTCACCTGTGATCTGCAGCCCGTCCTCTGACAGTCCTCACCTGTGATCTGCAGCCCGTCCTCTGACAGGTCCTCACCTGTGATCTGCAGCCCGTCCTCCGACAGGTCCTCACCTGTGATCTGCAGCCGTCCTCTGACAGGTCCTCACCTGTGATCTGCAGCCCGTCCTCTGACAGGTCCTCACCTGTGATCTGCAGCCGGTCCTCTGACAGGTCCTCACCTGTGATCTGCAGCCCGTCCTCTGACAGGTCCTCACCTGTGATCTGCAGCCGGTCCTCTGACAGGTCCTCACCTGTGATCTGCAGCCCGTCCTCCGCTCTGTCGGGCGTTGCCGCTCCTGTGGCCGCTATGATCACTTCCCGTCTTCACCTCATTGTTTTCCTTTTTATTTCTTGTTTTTGTGGTTTTCATTTCTTACACCTTTTTATTCTTGTTCTTGACTTATACTCCAGTCACATCCAGAGCTGCAGTCACAGTTCTTCTGGCTCCTGGTACTTCAGGTATTGTGGAAGCTGAGATGTCACCGTTACACAATTGATGCTAAGTGATAAGGCAAGGTGAAACTGCAGAATTGTGAGCGCAGCTCTGGTTGTGACTGGAGTAGAAGGCAAGAAGGAACTAGGAATCCACCAACCAACCAACATACATTATATAAGACACAGGAGCTCTGGGGGTGACTGGAGTATAATGCATGATATAGAATTGTGAGTGAAGCTTTGGATGTGACTGGAGTATAAGACATGTTCTCATGCAGATCATTTAGTTTCCAGAGACGTCTCCTCCTCGTGGTCGCTGCCACGTCTGGTATAATTATTTCAGTGCTCAGTTTCCTTTTTTGCGCCTTTCCGTCCCAGATCCGATGATGGCGGCCATTTACTAAATTTATCTGAGGCATTATAACGGCGCAGGCGACGTACGTGGATCTCATCGTACAGATTAGATTTTATCACCGTTATTAGTCATTTGTGGGAAATGCAGGAGGTTGTAGTGAGATATTAAAGGGGCCGCGCTGCGATATTAAAGGGGCCGCGCTGCGATATTAAAGGGGCCGCGCTGCGATATTAAAGGGGCCGCGCTGGCGATAGTTAAAGGGGCGCGCTGCGATATTAAAGGGGCCGCGCTGCGATATTAAAGGGGCCGCGCTGCGATATTAAAGGGGCCGCGCTGCGATATTAAAGGGGCCGCGCTGCGATATTAAAGGGGCCGCAGTGCGATATTAAAGGGGCCGCGCTGCGATATTAAAGGGGCCGCGCTGCGATATTAAAGGGGCCGCGCGCTTAGCCGATATTAAAGGGGCCGCGCTGCGATATTAAAGGGGCCGCGCTGCGATATTAAAGAGGTCGCGCTGCGATATTGAAGGGGCCGCGCTGCGATATGAAGGGGCCGCGCTGCGATATTGAAGGGGCCGCGCTGCGATATTGAAGGGGCCGCGCTGCGATATAAAGGGGCCGCGCTGCGATATTAAAGGGGCCGCGCTGCGATATTTAAAGGGTTGTAGTGTGATATTAAAGGGGCCGCGCTGCGATATTAAAGGGGCCGCGCTGCGATATTAAAGGGCCGCGCTGCGATATTAAAGGGGCCGCGCTGCGATATTAAAGGGGTGTAGTGTGATATTAAAGGGTCCGCGCTGTGATATTAAAGGGGCCGCGCTGCGATATTAAAGGGTCCGCGCTGCGATATTAAGGGTCCGCGCTGCGATATTAAAGGGGTCGCGCTGCGATATTAAAGGGGCCGCGCTGCGATATTAAAGGGGCCCGCGCTGCGATATTAAAGGGGTTGTAAGTGTGATATTAAAGGGTCGCGCTGCGATATTAAAGGGGTCGCGCTGCGATATTAAAGGGGCCGCGCTGCGATATTAAAGGGGCCGCGCTGCGATATTAAAGGGGTTGTAGTGTGATATTAAAGGGTCCGCGCTGCGATATTAAAGGGTCCGCGCTGCGATATTAAAGGGGTCCGCGCTGCGATATTAAAGGGGTCGCGCTGCGATATTTAAAGGGGTCGCGCTGCGATATTAAAGGGGGCGCGCTGCGATATTAAAGGGGCCCGCTGTGATATTAAGGGGTTGTAGTGTGATATTAAGGGGCCGCGCTGCGATATTAAAGGGGTTGTAGTGTGATATTAAAGGGCCGCGCTGTGATATTAAAGGGGTTGTAGTGTGATATTAAAGGGGCCGCGCTGTGATATTAAAAGGGTTGTGCTGTGATATAAAGGGGCCGCGCTGTGATATTAAAGGGCCGCGCTGCGATATTAAAGGGGCTGCGCGCTGCGAATATTAAAGGGCGCCGCGCTGCGATATTAAGGGGCCCTGCGATATTAAGGGGTCCGCGCTGTGATATTAAAGGGGTTCGTAGTGTGATATTAAAGGGGCCGCGCTGCGATATTAAAGGGGTTGTAGTGGGATATTAAAGGGGTCCGCGCTGTGATATTAAAGGGGTTGTAGTGTGATATTAAAGGGGCCGCGCTGTGATATTAAAGGGGTTGTGCTGTGATATTAAAGGGGCCGCGCTGTGATATTAAAGGGGCCGCGCTGCGATATTAAAGGGGCCGCGCTGCGATATTAAAGGGGCCGCCGATTAGGGTCGCGGCTGCGATATTTAAAGGGGTCGCGCTGCGATATTAAAGGGGCCGTGCTGCGATATTAAAGGGGTTGTAGTGTGATATTAAAGGGTCCGCGCTGTGATATAAAGGGGTTGTAGTGCGATATTAAAGGGGCCGCGCTGCGATATTAAAAGGGGTTGTAGTGTGATATTAAAGGGTCCGCGCTGTGATATTAAAGGGGTTGTAGTGTGATATTAAAGGGGCCGCGCTGTGATATTAAAGGGGCCGCGCTGTGATATTAAAGGGGCCGCGCTGTGAATATTAAGGGGCCGCGCTGCGATATTAAAGGGGCCACGCTGCGATATTAAAGGGGCCGCGCTGTGATATTAAAGGGGCCGCGCTGTGATATTAAAGGGGTTGTAGTGTGATATTAAAGGGTCCGCGCTGTGATATTAAAGGGGTTGTAGTGTGATATTAAAGGGGCCGCGCTGTGATATTAAAGGGGCCGCGCTGTGATATTAAAGGGGTTGTGCTGTGATATTAAAGGGGTTGTGTGACTTCAGCTGGCAGCATTTCTCATGTAGATGCAGTTAATTCCAGGCACTTACTAATGTACTGGGATTCTCCATATTGCTTCCCCTGCTGGCTGGGTTTACTCTTCCCATCACATTATACACAGCTCGTCTCCATGGTTACGGTCACCATTGCAGAGCAGATATGCGCGCGTTCCGACCACCTCTGATGGATTGCAGGATGGTCATATCCATGGAGCCCCTGAGCAGCAGCACAGCAGTGCCCCCTACTGGCCAGATACTGATGTGAGAGGGGGGAGGCGACATGTCACCAATGTGTTAGAGTAGAGCTCCCCCTAGTGGGCACACTGACATGTAAAAACAGAGGACGCTGTAGTATAAAACCATGTATAAGTATGAATGTACGAGACAAGGCCCTGGCTGAGGATGATGGGAGCATGCCTGGAACGTGACTGCCCCTTTAAACCAAAGCATCGCAAACTAAAATATATTAAAAACCAAGTTTTAAAGGGACAGTAGATTATTTCCGTTGATACGTGTGACCTATGTATTTCAGGGGGCGATGCCTCCTCTCGCAGGGCACAGGTTGTCATGGCGCCGGCGGTGCGCTCACTTGTGGTGGTTTTGTTGCACAGATAGCAGAGGAAGTGTTGCGCTGACTCCTCTGACTCTGCATTTCCTGACGTTTGGTACAGGCTCCTGTGTCTCACTTCAGCGCTGGCCGTTCTTCGGTTCGTGCCTCCGGCTCTGTGACCCCCTCATGGTTTGGAGAAATGGTGCTTTCTAACATGGCCGCAAGGGTGGCGGCACCCGCTGACTGGATGGTAACGCTGTGCCCTGAGCAGGTAACTGAAAACGAGGCATCCAATGGCGACTAGACGTTACCGCGGCGCCCGGTCGTACAGACGGTGCATTGTGTTATAATGGCGAGCGGAGCGATAATGGGGCGTGACCTTAAAGAAGGTAATCTCGGTAATGGCGGCCGGATTGTGAAGAGCCTGCCCATCCCCCGGACCCCTATTGAGAGTCCCCAAGTTTTTGGGGAATATCTTCTTAGGCGATATTTGTTTTTTCCCAAATATGTCCGACTTAGGCTACATGCACACGACCGTATGTGTATTGCGGATCCGCAAAAAAAACGGATGACAACCGTATGGCATCCGTGTTTCCGTTTTTTTTTGCAGATCCATTGTAACAATGCCTATCCTTGTCCGCAAAACGGACAAGAATAGGACATGTTCTATTTTTTTGCGGGGCTACGGAACGGACATACTGATGCGGATAGCACACGGTGTGCTGTCCGCATTTTTTGCTGACCCATTGAAATGAATGGGCCTGCATCCTATCCGCAAAAAACACGGAACGGACGCGGAAACAAAATACGTTCGTGTGCATGTAGCCTTAAAGGAATAGTCCACTCCTGACATATTTACGTGGCGTGGAATGATCGGCCTGAAATTCGTAACTCGCTCATTAGTTGGTGCCTGATTGTTTTACTTCTGTCATTTTGTAACTTGTCGCCTCCTTTAGTTGTCACTTGACGACCATAAGAAAGTAAAAATGGCGGCAGGGGGTGGAGTCTGACACGTGAATGATACATTGTTACAGTGTCAGATTGTATACACTGTATCGGTGAGGGGCACATACTTGTTACATGCTGGTGGGGGGAGGGGCCTTCCAGATCTGCATTTGGAATCTAGATCCATCAAATTTTTGGGGTCCAGACGGGGAAACCATGATGGGAAGCTATTACTTGTGTTTTGGGGAATTGCTTTGTGAGCGATTTCCTCCTCTCAGTCTGTTATAATGCGTCTGTACGAGTAGAAGAGATCTGGGGTAATGGGGGTCCGCAGTTGGGGGTGACTACTCCCGCAGAGCGCTGGCGCCATCACTCACCCGCTCTCCATTGATGATGGCGCCTGGCACATATCTTGCCTTGGTTGCTGCGGTTGGCACAGGCTAGAAGAGGACAGATGCTCTAGACGTTCAGGTAAGTACCGAGCTGCGGTACGTGGGTGGGGCCTGAAGTATCAGGAGCTGTGGGCGTCTGAGAATTTTATGCAGAAAACGTGCGTCTCCTGTGCGAGGGCCGTGCCTGGGAATCACGTGAATGGGGATGAGCTGCAGTACCAGATACAGCCATCGACCAGGGTGGGGCGCCGTCTCTGGAAACGAGGCAGAGTCCTCCTGCTTTAAGGCTGGAATCTCAGGTGCAGTTTTTGGTTCAGTTTTTAATCTTCCCCGGGGTTCCCGTTGTGGATTTTCAGTTTGTTGCGGCCGCAATCCCCGTGCAGGGAATCCCTATGAATGGGGCTAATCCGCGTGTGGCGATCCTCTTCGGTTTCCACGCGGGATCAGATCTGCAGCTGTGTGTACGGGGAAGGGAGGCAGAGCGCAGACCCTGGGTTTTACCCTAAAGGGGTTTTTCCGTTTTCTCGTTATACGTGAAATGTTCTACAACTTCCTAACAGACTTTGAGGTTTGATTCTTGACTATTGTACAGATTTCTGCTTGCTGTCAGTGAATGAGATCACACTTATTTATATTTAGAGGCGGTATGCCCGTACATAGCGAGTCCTTCTCCCGGCGGAGGGGTTATTACACTTCTCTCCAGTGCAGACAATGCTCCGTGAGCTGAACAGATACTTTGTTACAATGTATCAGAGCATTGTCCAGACTGATACATTGTATCCACTTCTCAGGACTAGCTGTGTACAGGATAACTGCCTCTGAATGTAGGACAGGAGTGCTCTCATTCACTGACAGCCAGCAGAGATCTTGAAAGCTGTGAGAAATAGAAACACAAAGTATTTTAGAAGTTTCCATTTATACACAGATTAAACAACCGTCTTATAAGATCGTCTGATGGAAAATAAAAGTGCTGAGCGCGTTGCTGTGATAAGGCGTCTGGTGACAGATCCCGGCTGATAACGGATCCTGCCTGCTGCGTGGCACCCAGCACGAGCCGTGTGATAGAATATATCGTCTCATTGCCTGGTGTCTTGGGCCATTGCTTCATAGAAAAATGCTGGCTCCTCAAAGGCAAGAGCTAGAAAAGGGGCGGCCACTCTCTGCGGGGGGCGGGCCACTCTCTGCGGGTGGGGGCGGCCACTCTCTGGCGGGGGGGCGGCCACTCTCTGCGGGGGGGGCGGCCACTCTCTGCGGGGGGGCGGCCACTCTCTGCGGGGGGGGCGGGCACTCTCTGCGGGGGGGCGGCCACTCTCTGCGGGGGGCGGCCCACTCTCTGCGGGGGGGCGGCCACTCTCTGCGGGCGGGGGCGGCCGCTCTCTGCGCGGGGCGCTCTCTGCGGGGGGGCGGCCGCTCTCGGGTGGGGGCGGCCGCTCTCGCGGGGGGACGGGCATTCTCGGCGGGGGCGGGCATTCTCGGCGCGGGGGCGGCCTCTCTCGGCGGGGGCTCTCTCGGCCGGGGGCGGCCGCTCTCGGCGGGGGACGGGCACTCTCTGCGGGGGGCGGCCTCTCTCGGGGGGCGCGGCATTCTGGGCAGGGGGCGGCATTCTCGGCGGGGGGCGGGCTCCCTCGGCGGGGGGCCGCCTCCCTGGGCAGGGGGGCGGCCTCTCTCGGCGGGGGGCGGGCACTCTCGGCGGGGGGCGGGCACTCTCTGCAGGGGCGGCCTCTCTCGGCAGGGGGCGGGCCGCTCTAGCGGGGGCCGCTCTAGGCGGGGGCGGGCACTCTCGGCGGGGGGCTGGCACTCTCGGCGGGGGCGGGCACTCTCTGCAGGGGCGGCCGCTCTCGGCGGGGGCGGGCACTCTCGGCGGGGGACGGCCGCTCTCGGCGGGGGGCGGGCACTCTCGGCGGGGGCGGCATCCTTAGAGTTGGTCTTAAAGAGAAATGACTTTTTGATTTCTCTCCTGACTGCGACTCTCTGAGCTGCTGTGTTACTGTGACACCTGAAGTGACCTGTCCTTTAAATTTACAAATAAAGGTCACTTTAAGCTTTAAAGGGACCCTACCCCAGAAATAAATGTGAGAACCGTCAGACATAATCCACCATATTGTTCAGGAGAAGTTGCGACCAGTACCTTGCCTCTCCCTCTGAGACGCCTCAGGTGCCCCCGTATCCGCTGCGTGCAGAGATATTAGGTCACTGGCGCCTGCGAGCGATTCTGCTTATTCTATTAACACAAATTCTGCGAGTGGAAAATGGTGACCTTTTAAAAGCGCTGACACGGCGGGACGTCTCGTATCGCTCCTGTTGTGGCTGCAGGGTGGGGGGGGTTTGGGTGACATTATGGCTTCCACACCCGGCTTTACCGGATTCATGAACGGCTAATCCGCTGAGCTATGTGGCGGCGTGCGCACAAGTTTGATGTCTCTGAGCAGATTGTGATTAGACCTGGCGTGTGTGTACCTTTAAATATTGTGAAACGCAGTGAGAACCGTAGTGACCCCCTTACGGGGAAACGGTCTGTAATCGCGATCAGATGGGAAATCAGTGCAGTGAAGTAAGAGCGCGGCCGCCGCAGGATTTCCTCTTTGCATCACTTGTGTGTGCAACTTACCATCACCAAAAATTGTATTGTGTCACTGGCGGCCATGTTGGAGGTCACTCAGCTTTCCCAGTAAGGAGCTGTTGTCCATCTTTCCTAGAGTCCTGAATAACCTGTCCGACCCCTCTGCCTTTATAACTTGTCATGTTGGCAGTCACCCAGCTTTCCCAGACACAGACAGAGGAGGAGGACTCGGGGGTTGATCTGACGCCATGTTTTCTTCTTGCAGAAAGACCTGAATTACCTGCAGCAATGGCTGGAAGCTTTTGTCACAAACTTTGAGAAGATCATCACCGTGAACACTCTGGAGCCAAGAAGGTACGGAAAGCTGGGTGCCCCCCCCCCCTCCCGCGGACCGTGCTTACCGATGACTCACACATTAAATTGAAATACTCGGCTATACTGATCTTGTACTCATCCTGTATTATGTCTTGTCTTATACTCCAATCGCATCCAGAGCTGCAGTCACTGTTCTGCTGTTACATCATGTCCTGTGTTCTAGTCACATCCAGAGCTGCAGTCACTGTTCTGCTGTTACATCATGTCCTGTGTTCTAGTCACATCCAGAGCTGCAGTCACTGTTCTGCTGTTACATCATGTCCTGTGTTCTAGTCACATCCAGAGCTGCAGTCACTGTTCTGCTGTTATATCATGTTCTGTGTTCTAGTCACATCCAGAGCTGCAGTCATGGTTCTGCTGTTTCATCACCTGTTCTCTAGTCACACCCAGAGCTGCAGTCACTGTTCTGCTGTTATATCATGTCCTGTACTCCACTCACATTCTGAGCAGCTGTCATTGTTCTGCCGCTACATTGTGTTCTGTACTCCAATTACATCCAGAGCTGCAATCACAGTTCTGTTATGTCATGTTCTGTACTGTAGTCTCATCCAGAGCTGCAGTCACAGTCCTGCTTACATTATGTCCTATACTCCAGTTAAAGCTAGAGCTCCATTTTCAGTTCTGTTGTTACGTCATGTCCTATTCTCCAGTCACATCCAGAGCTGCAGTCATGGTTCTGCTGTTTCATCACCTGTACTCTAGTCACATCCAGAGCTGCAGTCATGGTTCTGCTGTTTCATCACCTGTACTCTAGTCACACCCAGAGCTGCAGTCATGGTTCTGCTGTTTCATCATTTCCTGTACTCTAGTTACATCCAGAGCTTTCCTGTTACTGGAGAGCAGTGCAGTGGGTGGTTATCCTCATCCCTGCCTGACATGGCTGATAACAGGGGGCAGTAGATGGACTGTGGGGGTGACGCCCCTTTAACATGGAGGCTCTTTCCTTCCAGACCTGAAGACTCTTCCTCAGAGATCCCCGTCTTACCCAGAGATGTGCTGAAGGTGCTGAGCCAGCAGCTTGGGCTGTGTGCGGAGGATATTAAGGCCGAAGTGAGCTTGAACCAGGCGCTCCTCCTCCTCAAGTTCTTCATCATCATCAGCAGGTAGGGGGTGTGATCGTGGAGGCTTCTGTCCCTGGGAAAGCTGGGTGATATCCAGCATGGCTGCCGTCACTCAGCTTTCCCAGATTCCTGCAGCTGGTCCAGCGCGGGGCCCCGGGAGAGCTGGGTGACGGACGCCTCTTCTGCGCAGTTATAAATATCTCGCCGTCTGCGTTGTATAATGATAAGGGAGACAACGGGGGGCGGCAGCTGCCTCCCTCTGCTCGCTGCTAGAGCTCTGGACCCTTCAGTTACCATGGTAACCAAGCCCATCATGGCTGCTGCATGCCAGGCGGGAAGAGGGGAGACGTTTGCAACACGTTACGCTGTGCCTCCCTGGGGGTGGGGGCGGTTCTGCTCCACCTCATTGTGCGGCCTGCTCTCTATAGACACCACACCGATCTTTGTGGTTAGACCTCCATCTTGTATACTGTGTGCCAGCCTATGACAGGGGAGTGTCTTATCCAAGCCCCGCCCCATACATGTTACTGTATGTGCCAGGCCTGCGGCTCCAGAGTGCCTTTATTCTAACGGGTGTCCTGGCAAAAGTTTATCCTGGTCACCGAGTTGGACAATGGGGTAAGGACAACAAAGAGGGAATATTTGGGGAAAAAAACTGTATATGCTAAGCCCTGCCCCTAACAAAACCCCGCCCCAGAGCAACCACACCTGTGACAAAATCCCGCCCCAGAGCAACCACACCTGTGACAAAACCGCACCCCAGAGCAAGCCACACCCCTTTGAGAGCCAAATTGTCATTAGCGATAAATTTTGAGTACTGGCATATCCCATACTGCATCATACGCCCCTCCTACAGATGCTAATTGGGGAAGGGGGGGGGATTTTATCATTGGATGCACGCCCGTGTTTGCCGTACAAAAGATGCACATTTTTTTTTTTTTTTTACGAATTTCAGCTCTTTGCAACTTTTTTTTTTTTTTAAAGTGGGTGGTGCTTAGTGGGAGGGGCGGAGCCACCAGCAGCCCAACAGATTACAGCTGATGGCCATATGAGACTGCGCTTCATAATCTGGCGCATCTTACTCCAGTGCGATATAAACCCCATCACCCTCGATTTGACACCATGTTTTTTTTTTTTTTTGCAGAAATTTGGAAAACGTGGAAAAGGAGAGGACGCCAGTTTTCGTGTGCGAGGTCATTCACCTACTGACTGCTTCCACCAACAAGGTGAACATTTAAAAAATTCCCAATCTTTTTTTTTTTTTTTTCCATCAAAATAATTTCCATTTTTTTCCGCCTGCAGTTAAAGAGCCCGTCCCAAGAGCCGCGCGGCCTGACGGAGAGCGTCGCCGTCTACGCCCTGCACCTATGCGAATGTCTCTTCGATCCCTACCAGACGTGGAGGAGACAGCTGGGAGGGTAGGTGGAGAGGGGGCGTCCAGCGGGCGGGAGCAACTCGCCCTCATCGCTGCTTTTATACACTTATTTTATTTTTTTAGGGAAATTGTGAGCGCAAAAGAAAAGAGTAAATATAAGTTTTCGCCCGCAGCTCTGCCGCCAGAGTTCTGCACCTTCTTTCGAGGTAAGTGGCGTATTATAACGTTATAATGTACGGCGTCATTGTGACTGATAACGACTGACAGAGGACAGGCCGCAGCCTGGCTCCTTGTGAATTGATGCTCAGTTTGGGCGTCTTTGGGGGTGTTTACTATTATTTTTTGTGATTTTTGTATTTTTATTTTTTGCAGATGCTTTTCAAAATGGGGACAACCTTCCTGAGTTGGTCAGATTACGTCTGGTCCATCTATTTGGCGCCATCATCACCGGCTCTAAGGTGGGGAACCACCATAAAAAATAATCTGTGAGGAGCTTGTGGTACTTGCTGGTGGGGTAGCTCACTGCTGTCCGGTCTTCCGCCATCTTGAAAGCTGCGATCTTATAATGGCAAAATGAGAACAGGAATCGGATTGGTTAAATACTTTAGGGCAACTGAGAAAAAGTGGCCTTGGTGTCCATAGCAACCAACCAGAGCCTAGCTTTCATTTTCTCCCCGTTGGTGTTCATATCAACCAACCAGAGCCTAGCTTTCATTTTCTCCCCCCTGGTGTCCGTAGCAACCAACCAGAGCTTAGCTTTTATTTGCTTCCCCTTGGTGTCCGTAGCAACCAACCAGAGCCTAGCTTTCATTTTCTCCCCCCTGGTGTCCGTAGCAACCAACCAGAGCTTAGCTTTTATTTTCTTCCCCTTGGTGTCCGTAGCAACCAACCAGAGCCTAGCTTTCATTTTCTCCCCCCTGGTGCCCATAGCAACCAACCGGAGCCTAGATTTCATTTTCTTCCCCTTGGTGTCCATAGCAACCAACCAGGTCCCAGCTTTCATTTTTTTTCCAGCCTTGGTTTCCACAGCAACTCAAGTTTCATTCTCTGATCTGCACTAGAGAAATGAAAGCTGAATGCTGATTGGTTGCTATGAAAATGGAAGCTGGGCTGTTGGTTGCTATGGTCAACATCTCAGTTTTA
The DNA here is from genome assembly GCA_900303285.1 of Rhinella marina. Lineage (NCBI taxonomy): Eukaryota > Metazoa > Chordata > Amphibia > Anura > Bufonidae > Rhinella > Rhinella marina. Next base: position 29,654 of record ONZH01029544.1, on the reverse strand, counting down.
CTTTTGCACTACTCCCCATTAGAGGGGCTGTTGTCTTTTTATTCCCATCCTATGTGTCTATGAGGGTCTCAGGGGACCCCCAGTGCTCATAGGCGTGCGTGTTTACATCCGTGCAGGTAGAAGACATGGACTGCGTAGATATGCAGTAAAATCACCCGTTGCCATGGGTTTTCGCAACCTGTTGACTGCCTCAACCTGTGAATTGCCCCTAAAAAGTCTGGACCGCACATAAAGCGCTCAATTTGGGGTGGAGCTTTCATTTGCGGGGCTGTTGGGGAGTGTGTCCCTAATGCTGCCTACCCATGTGGACAGATGACTGGGGCCCAGAGGTGGTTATCCCCCAGTCAGTATATGACTGGCCCCAGGTCATGCCTGGCTGCCTCCGCACCAAGCGAAGGTGAAATCCAAAATATAAAAAGAGTGAAGATTGCGGAAATCCCCCGATATTACACCGAAATCCCCGCAGGTGCTGGAAATAGACATCTGGTGGGAGCTAAGAAATCCCGTCAGCGCGTGCTGCAGCTGGTGGCGCTCATGGAGATGCCCCATTATATAAGAAATCCGTAATATCCCGGACCATTGGTAGGAGTGCTCCTCCTGCGTAAGCGCTGACACCTGTAGGCGTATTTATCTGCCGCAGTTCACTTTTACGATTGTCACATTTAGATAAATGCATACATAATAAATCCTGTGAGTACTGCGTTGCGTGTGTGCTGCGTCTGACGGCCCTGTCTTGTTGGTTTTGTTGCAGGCGAATGCGCTGCTCCTCATCACCCCGGCCTCCGTGGACGTCCTGATGCTGGTCCTGCGGAGCTGGTGTGTTGGTCAGGAGGAGCGGGACCCACGGGTGCTTGAGCTGGCGCTGGGCTGCCTCATCTCCATGATCCACATCCTGCACGGCAGCAGCCCCAGCCAGAGGCGGGTGGAGATCCGGCAGATCCTCGACTGCTACTTCAAGGTCCTCAACTGTGACCGGCCCCTGTATGCTGCAGAGAGAGCGCTGGGGCCACACTGGGAGGAGGGACTGCTGGCCCTGCGCATCAACATGCTCCGTATGTAATGACTCACTAAGGTCTTTCAGGGTCCTGGGAAAGCTGGGTGCCAACCAATATGGCCGATATTGCATACCTATACCTATATTGTATAACTAGAACTATATTACTACCGCTCTATAACTAATATTACATAACTAGTACTATATAACTAGCATTGTATAGTCAACCCGGTATAATTGGTAACTCTTTGCCATTTGGGAGTCTGGTATATCTTTGGCGCTTGCGCTGTGGAGGTGACGCTCCCTCTAGCGCTCGCTGACCTCTCACCCTCTTGGTTTTAGGCGCCATTCCTCAGATGCTGGACTGCAGCGACCGCCCCGTCCTACAGGCCATATTCCTCAGCAACAACTGTTTCGAGCACATCATACGTCTGATCCAGAACAGCAAGGTAGAACCTACGGTGGAGGGAGGGGTCACTAACGTGTAGACTTCTGGAGGACCCCCGAATCCCCCAGCTCTAGGCCTGGAGAATGGAGCCCGGGGTCTGTTATGTTACAGCGCCCTCTAGAGGACACTCCAGGAGAAGGATTATTACTGATGGGGCTTCAGTCCTCCCCAGTCTGTCAGAATATTTATCAGCAGGATGTGGATGCAGCGGAAACCAAGGAGCAAAATATTGTGTCCTCCATTTACCCGGACCCCAGCCTGATCCCTCACCCAGTGCTCCACCTCTGTCCTCTAACCTTCCCTGCTCCTCCATGTACCAGGACCCTCTGCCTGATCCCTACACCCAGTGCTCCACCTCTGTCCTCCAACCTTCCCTGCTCCTCCATGTACCAGGACCCCCAGCCTGATCCCTCACCCAGTGCTCCACCTCGGCCTCTAACCTTCCCTTCTCCTCCATGTACCAGGACCCTCTGCCTGATCCCTACACCCAGTGCTCCACCCTCTGTCCTACCTTCCCTGCTCCTCCATGTACCAGGACCCTCTGCTGATCCCTACACCCAGTGCTCCACCTCTGTCTCCAACCTTCCCTGCCCTCCATGTACCAGGACCCTGCCTGATCCCTACACCCAGTGCTCCACCTCTGTCCTCTAACCTTCCTGCTCCTCCATGTACAGGACCCAGCTGATCCCTCACCCAGTGCTCCACCTCTGTCCTCTAACCTTCTCTGCTCCTCATGTACCAGGACCCCCTGCCTGATCCCTCACCTAGTGCTCCACCTCTGTCCTCTAACCTTCCCTGCTCCTCCATGTACCAGGACCCCCTGCCTGATCCCTCACCTAGTGCTCCACCTCTGTCCTCTAACCTTCTCTGCTCCTCCATTGTACCAAGACCCCCTGCCTGATCCCTACTCCCAGTGCTCCACCTCTGTCCTCTAACCTTCTCTGCTCCTCCATGTACCAGGACCCCCAGCCTGATCCCTACTCCCAGTGCTCCACCTCTGTCCTCTAACCTTCTCTGCTCCTCCATGTACCAGGACCCCCAGCCTGATCCCTACTCCCAGTGCTCCACCTCTGTCCCCAACCTTCTCTGCTCCTCCATGTGTCACCCAGTTGTGTCCGGTCCTCACACCCGTCCGTCCTGCTCCCTGTAGCGCCCCCTTCTCCTCTCGTGTTATTAACAGCTCTGTGTGCATGTACCTTTTTACAGCTTTATTTGAGCAGTGGTCACCGGCCAGAGGAGAGTGGGAGTGATCTGACCACTCAGCTGCTGACCGAGCACGATATTATGAAGGTATTACTGGGTCATGGGGCCCGTGGCCCCCGGTGAATTGTCGTTTTGTGCTGCATCGCTTTCTGCTAATACATCCTCATTAATGGCGTGGTGTCAGTGGGGGAAGGGTCACAGCCCCCCTCATACACAGTGACTGGGTCACAGCCCCCCTAATACACAGTGACTGGGTCACAGCCCCCCTCATACACAGTGACTGGGGTCACAGCCCCCCTAATACACAGTGACAGGGTCACAGCCCCCCTCATACACAGTGACTGGGTCACAGCCCCCCTCTAATACACAGTGACTGGGTCACAGCCCCCTCATACACAGTGACAGGGTCACAGCCCCCCTCATACACAGTGACAGGGTCACAGCCCCCCTCATACACAGTGACTGGTCACAGCCCCCCTCATACACAGTGACTGGGTCACAGCCCCCTCATACACAGTGACTGGGTCACAGCCCCCCTCATACACAGTGACAGGGTCACAGCCCCCCTCATACACAGTGACAGGGTCACAGCCCCCTCATACACAGTGACTGGGTCACAGCCCCCCTCATACACAGTGACTGGGTCACAGCCCCCCTAATACACAGTGACTGGTCACAGCCCCCCTCATACACAGTGACTGGGTCACAGCCCCCCTCATACACAGTGACTGGGTCACAGCCCCCCTCATACACAGTGACTGGGTCACAGCCCCCCTCATACACAGTGACAGGGTCACAGCCCCCTCATACACAGTGACAGTCACAGCCCCCCCATACACAGTGACAGGGCACAGCCCCCCTCATACACAGTGACAGGGTCACAGCCCCCCTCATTACACAGTGACAGGGTCACAGCCCCCTCATACACAGTGACAGGGTCACAGCCCCCCTCATACACAGTGACAGGGTCACAGCCCCCCTCATACACAGTGACAGGGTCACAGCCCCCCTCATACACAGTGACAGGGTCACAGCCCCCCTCATACACAGTGACAGGGCACAGCCCCCCTCATACACAGTGACAGGGTCACAGCCCCCCTCATACACAGTGACAGGGTCACAGCCCCCCTCATACACAGTGACAGGGTCACAGCCCCCCTCATACACAGTGACTGGGTCACAGCCCCCCTCATACACAGTGACTGGGTCACAGCCCCCCTCATACACAGTGACAGGGTCACAGCCCCCCTCATACACAGTGACAGGGTCACAGCCCCCCTCATACACAGTGACTGGGTCACAGCCCCCCCCCCTCTAATACACAGTGACAGGGTCACAGCCCCCCTCATACACAGTGACAGGGTCACAGCCCCCCTCATACACAGTGACTGGGTAATCCACTACACCCCCCACCCCCAGTACACAGTCATCTTCTGTATAGTACACAGTCACGGTCGGCTGGCAGTCCTCAGTAGGATCCTGTAGGTCATGGTCACTCCTCAGCTATGTCTGCTCCTCCCTCATTATCTGGTTGGACCGGTTCTCCTGCTGATTTGTCTGCTCACCTCAAACCTCCAGGAACCAGAGTCTGTATACTGAGGGATAATGGCAGGGAGCGGCTCCCTCTGCCTGTCACACGCAGGTTCTTTATCCGGGTCATGACAAATGACTGAGCTTAGTATGTGATTGTCGAGGAAGCTGCACATAAAAGATTTAGAGGGAGAACCCTCCTCTGCCTGGGACTCCTCTTCTCCGGGACTCCTCTCCTCCTCCTCTGGCCTGCGACTCCTCTCCTCCTCCTCTGCCTGGGACTCCTCTCTTCCTCCTCCTCTGCCTGGGACTCCTCCTCCTCCTCCTCTGCCTGGGACTCTCTCTTCCTCCTCCTCTGCCCTGGACTCCTCCTTCTCTCCTCTGACTCTCCTCCTCTCCTCTGCCTGGGACTCCTCTCTTCCTCCTCCTCTGCCTGGGAACTCCTCCTCTCTGCTCTGGGACTCTCTCTCCTCTCCTCTGCCTGACTCCTCTTCCTCCTGCCTGGACTCCTCTCTTCCTCCTCCTCTGCCTGGACTCTCTCTCCTCCTCTCTGCCTGGGACTCCTCCTCCTCCTCTGCCTGGACTCCCTCCTCCTCCTCTGCCTGGGACTCCTCTCTTCCTCCTCTGCCTGGGACTCTCCTTCCTCCTCCTCTGCTGGACTCCTTCTTTCCTCCTCCTCTGCTGGACTCCTCTCTCCTCCTCTCTCCTGGGACTCCCTCTCCTCCTCCTCTGCCTGGGACTCCTCTCTTCCTCCTCTCTGCCTGGACTCCTCTTCTCCTCCTCTCTGCCTGGGATCCTCTCCTCCTCCTCCTCTGCCTGGGACTCCTCTTCTCCTCCTCCTCTGCCTGGGACTCCTCTCCTCTCCTCTCTCTCTCTCTCTCTCTCCTCTCTCTCTGCCTGGGACTCCTCTCCTCCTCCTCCTCCTCTGCCTCCTCTCTCCTCCTCCTCTGCCTGGGACTCCTCCTCCTCTGCCTGGACTCCTCTTCTCCTCCTCCTCTGCCTGGGACTCCTCTCCTCCTCCTCTCTGCCTGGGACTCCTCTTTCTCCTCCTCCTCTGCCTGGGACTCCTGGGCTCCTCTTCTCCTCCTCCTCTGCCTGGGACTCCTCTTCTCCTCCTCCTCTGCCTGGGACTCCTCTCCTCCTCCTCCTCCTCTGCCTGGGACCTCCTCTTCTCCTCCTCCTATGCCTGGGACTCCTCTCCTCTGCCTTTAGCTCCAGCCATAGTATTGTACATTTCAGGTATTGCTGCCCCTATAGAGCAGTCAGCAGAGGTGACCCTGGCATTGGTAGGCAGCGCCCGTTATATATGTGCTTCTCCCCCCTGACACCATGCTGCCTGTGCTTTGCTATGTGCGTGATGCTTGGATTGTGATTTACATCTTGGGGGTCGCTGATTTGGGCGCTAATCATCGTCTGGGCAGAAACGTCACCTCGTTAATCACTTCCTCCCTCACCAGTCGGCTCCCAGCATTCCAGCGGCAAGGCTATAAGGGGGCGCTGAGGACGCAGTCACCCCTCTGCCACATGTGAAGCTTCTAGTATTATACGTGGTACTTGGTAGGTGTGGTCCTTGTACGGATTTTCAACTGGGGCCCAGGAGCCTCAGGTCCACACTATACAGGCAGAGGGAAGGGAGAAGGAGGAGGTAAAAGACTTCCAGGAAGAGCTGAGAGGGGGGGGGGGGGATCCTTTGGTGACCAAGTGACAAAACAACATCCCCATTAATACTAATATGGCTGACTGTGAAAGGTGTTGGACAGCTGCGCCATGTCCAGACCGAAGAGACTACAAACTGCTGAGCTTTCTGTGCAGGAGACAGAAGCACATTAAATAGGAGCGCAGGAGACAGGAGCACATTAGATAGGAGCGAGGAGAGCGCAGGAGACAGGAGCACATTAGATAGGAGACAGGAGCACATTAGATAGGAGCGCAGACAGAGCAGAGGAGACAGGAGCACATTAGATAGGAGCGCAGGAGACAGGAGCACATTAGATAGGAGCGCAGGAGCAGAGCACAGAGAGAGCAGGAGCACATTAGATAGGAGCGCAGGAGACAGGAGCACATTAGATAGGAGCAGGAGCAGGAGACAGGAGCACATTAGATGCAGGAGCAGGAGCAGATAGGAGGCAGGAGACACACATTAGATAGGAGCGCAGGAGACAGGAGCACATTAGATAGGAGCGCAGGAGGCAGGAGCACATTAGATAGGAGCGCAGGAGAGGCAGGAGCACATTAGATAGGAGCGCAGGAGACAGGGAGCACATTAGATAGGAGCGCAGGGAGCAGGGAGCACATTAGATAGGAGCGCAGGAGGCAGGAGCACATTTAGATAGGAGCGCAGGAGGCACAGGAGCACAGATTAGATAGCACATTAGGAGCGCAGGAGACAGGAGCACATTAGATCGCAGGAGCAGGAGCACAGGAGGCAGGAGCACATTAGATAGGAGCACATTAGATAGGAGCGCAGGAGACAGGAGCACATTAGATAGGAGCAGGAGCAGGAGGAGACAGGAGCACATTAGATAGGAGCGCAGGAGGAGACAGGAGCACATTAGATAGGAGCAGGAGCAGGAGGCAGGAGCACATTAGATAGGAGCGCAGGAGCAGGAGCAGGAGGGCAGGAGGGAGCACATTAGATAGGAGCGCAGGAGACAGGAGCACATTAGACAGGAGCACATTAGATAGGAGACAGGAGCAGGAGACAGGAGCACATTAGATAGGAGCGCAGGAGGACAGGAGCACATTTAGATAGGAGCGCAGGAGACAGGAGCACATTAGATAGGAGCGCAGGAGACAGGAGCACATTAGATAGGAGAGGAGACGGAGGAGGACAGGAGCACATTAGATAGGAGACAGGAGACAGGAGCAGGAGACAGGAGCACATTAGATAGGAGCGCAGGAGGCAGGAGCACATTAGATAGGAGCGCAGGAGACAGGAGCACATTAGATAGGAGAGCAGGAGAGCAGAGGACAGGAGCACATTAGATAGGAGCGCAGGAGGCAGGAGCACATTAGATAGAGCGCAGGGAGCACATAGATAGGAGCGGCAGGAGACAGGAGCGCAGAGACAGGAGGGCATTAGATAGGAGCGCAGGAGACAGGAGCACATTAGATAGGAGCGCAGGAGACAGGAGCACATTAGATAGAGGGAGCGCAGGAGACAGGAGGAGCATTAGATAGGAGAGCAGGAGGACAGGAGCACATTAGATAGGAGCGCAGGAGGCAGGAGCACATTAGATAGAGAGCGCAGGAGCAGGAGCAGGAGACAGGAGCACATTAGATAGGAGCAGGAGCAGGAGGAGCGCAGGAGCACATTAGATAGGAGCGCAGGAGACAGGAGCACATTAGATAGGAGCGCAGGAGGCAGGAGCACATTAGATAGGAGCGCAGGAGGCAGGAGCACATTAGATAGAGGAGCGCAGGAGCGCAGGAGCAGGAGCACATTAGATAGGAGGAGAGCACATTAGATAGGAGCAGGAGCACATTAGATAGGAGCGCAGGAGACAGGAGCACATTAGATAGCAGGAGCGCAGGAGGCAAGAGGAGAGCACATTAGATAGGAGCAGGAGCACAGGGAGCGCAGAGAACATTAGATAGGAGACAGGAGCACAGAGGAGCGCAGGAGCACATTAGATAGAGGAGCGCAGGAGACAGGAGCACATTAGATAGGAGCGCGGGAGGAGGACAGGAGCACATTAGATAGGAGCGCAGGAGGCAGGAGATAGATAGGAGCGCAGGAGAGCGCAGGAGCACATTAGATGAGCGCAGAGGAGCACAGGAGGAGCAGGAGCACATTAGATAGGAGCGCAGAGCAGGCAGGAGCACATTAGATAGGAGCGCAGGAGACAGGAGCACATTAGATGGAGCACATTAGAGAGCGCAGGAGACAGGAGCACATTAGATAGGAGCGCAGGAGACAGGAGCACATTAGATAGGAGGAGCAGGAGCACAGGAGGCAGGAGCACATTAGATAGGAGCGCAGGAGACAGGAGCACATTAGATAGGAGCGCAGGAGACAGGAGAGATAGGAGCGCAGGAGACAGGAGCACATTAGATAGGAGCGCAGGAGACAGGAGCACATTAGATAGGAGCAGGAGCAGGAGACAGGAGCACATTAGATAGGAGCGCAGGAGGCAGGAGCACATTAGATAGGAGCAGCAGCAGGCAGGAGCACATTAGATAGGAGCGCAGGAGCAGGCAGGAGCGCAGGAGGCAGGAGCACATTAGATAGGAGCACATAGATAGGAGCGCAGGAGCATTAGATAGGAGCGCAGGAGACAGGAGCACATTAGATAGGAGACATTAGATAGGAGCCGCAGGCAGGAGGCGCACAGGAGGCAGGAGCACATTAGATAGGAGCGCAGGAGGCAGGAGCACATTAGATAGGAGCGCAGGAGGCAGGAGCACATTAGATAGGAGCGCAGGAGGACAGGAGCACATTAGATAGCGAGCGCAGGAGCAGGAGCACATTAGAGGAGCGCAGGAGAGGAGCACATTAGATAGAGCAGGAGCGCAGGAGCAGGAGCACATTAGATAGGAGCAGGAGCAGGAGGACAGGAGCACATTAGAGCAGGAGCGCAGGAGACAGGAGCACATTAGATAGGAGCGCAGGAGACGGAGCACATTAGATAGGAGCGCAGGAGACGGGAGCACATTAGATAGAGATAGGAGCGCAGGAGACGGGAGAGCACATTAGAGAGATAGGAGCGCAGGATAGAGGAGCGGGAGCACATTAGATAGGAGCGCAGGAGACGGGGAGAGCACATTAGATAGGAGCGCAGGAGGACAGGAGCACATTAGATAGGAGCGCAGAGACGGCAGGAGCACAGAGAGAGGCAGGAGCGCAGGAGGAGCGCAGGAGGGGAGCACATTAGATAGGAGCGCAGGAGGACGGGAGCACATTAGGAGATAGGAGCGCAGGAGACAGGAGAGGAGCACATTAAGAGGAGCGCAGGAGACAGGAGCACATTAGAGGAGAGCGCAGGAGCGCACAGAGACGGGGAGCACATTAGATAGGAGCGCAGGAGACGGGAGCACATTAGAGAGGAGCGCAGGAGACGGAGCACATTAGATAGGAGCGCAGGAGACGGGAGCACATTAGACAGGAGCACATTAGATAGGAGCCACAGGAGGCAGGAGCACATTAGATAGGACAGGAGCACATTAGATAGAGACAGGAGACAGGGAACATTAGACAGGAGACATTAGACAGGAGCACATTAGACAGGAGCACATTAGACAGAGCACAGAGACAGGAGCACATTAGACAGGAGCACATTAGACAGGAGCACATTAGGGAGCCACATTGCAGGAGACATTAGACAGGAGACAGGAGCACATTAGACAGGAGATAGACAGAGCACATTAGACAGGAGAACATTAGACAGGAGCACATTAGACAGGAGCACATTAGGAGCACATTAGACATTAGACAGAACATTAGCAGGAGGACATTAGACAGGAGAACATTAGACAGGAGCACATTAGACTGGAGAGCACATTGAGACACAGGAGCACATAGACAGGAGCACATTAGACAGGAGCACATTAGACAGGAGCACATTAGACAGGAGCACATTAGACAGGAGCACATTAGACAGGAGCACATTAGACAGGGAGCACATAGATAGAGCGCAGGAGACAGGAGCACATTAGACAGGAGCACATTAGACAGGCAGCACATTAGACAGGAGCACATTAGACAGGAGCACTTAGACAGGAGCACATTAGACAGGAGCCACATTAGACAGGAGCACATTAGACAGGAGACAGGAGCACATTAGACAGGAGAACATTAGACAGGAGCACATTAGATAGGACGAGGACAGGAGCACATTAGACAGGAGAGACAGGAGCACATTAGACAAGGAGCACATTAGACAGGAGACAGGAGCACATGAGAGAGCACATTAGATAGGAGCACAATTAGACGGGAGCACATTAGAGACGGAGCACATTAGACGGGAGCACATTAGACGAGCACATTAGAGGAGGCACATTAGACGGGAGCACATTAGACGGAGCACATTAGACGGAGCACATTAGACAGGAGACAGGAGCACATGAGACGGAGCACATGAGACGGGAGCACTTAGACGGGAGCACATTAGACAGGAGCGGAGCACATTAGACGGGAGCACATTAGACGGGAGCACATTAGACGGGAGCACATTAGACGGGAGCACATTAGACGGGAGCACATTAGGACGGGAGCACATTAGACGACAGGAGCACATTAGACAGGAGCACATTAGACAGGACAAGCACATTAGACAGGAGCACATTAGACAGGAGAACATTAGTACATTAGGAGAACAGGAGAGGCTTTGTCTTTTCTCATTGACTTCTCCACTTATCTAAGAAATAAAATCAAATGTATGGTAAGAGGTGATGATAGGAGTGATGCTCCCCGGGGCCCTCCAGTCTAGCCTGCCACGTATAGAATGGAAAGAGACAGAGAACATCAGCAGGAAACATATCTGTCCCCCAGGAGTTAATTATCCCTGGCAGCAGATGTGCACCCGCCTGTCCCCAGACCCCGCCATCTCTGTATTGGGGGCAGAACAGTAATAGTCTGTGACAGAGAAAAGTTTGCTTTTAGGGTTTTTTCTCCCCAGTGGGGAAGAGAAATATGTGCTGACTGGACGGCACCACCAGAGGGCGCAGGAGGAGCTCTGTGTGCAGTCGTATCAGTCCCTGACCCCAGTCACAGTCAAACATTGGGGAAATGTTCAGCAAGCAGAGATCTTGCAGTTATTTATCATGAGTTGTCTGAGATTTGCATGCTTTATCTCATTGACCAGAATGGCGCTTAGATGTCTGCCCAGAAATATTCTCAGTTCATGAATGAAGTCGGTTTCAGCTCTTCGCTGGTGGGAGATGCACAGTACGGACATTTAGCCCAACCCTGACATTTTCCTTCCTGTGAAGCACAAGGTCTGCCCCTGTTCTGCTAATAGGAGCAGTGGAGCAGGCTGGAGATTGTAAGAGTCAGGGGGGCAGAAGTCCTGCTGACGAATCGGTTCACTCATCTGTGTAGTAGCACCCCCAAGTAATGGATCTGCTTGTGGGGTCTACTGTAAATATCTGTAGATGCACAGTCCTCCTGTCTATGAGCGTCCCCTAGTGGCTGGATCTGGTGGTGTGGTCTATGTATCTGTAGATGCACAGTCCTCCTATATATGAGCGCCCCCTAGTGGCTGGATCTGGTGGTGTGGTCTATGTATCTGTAGATGCACAATCCTCCTGTCTGAGCGCCCTCTAGTGGCTGGATCTGGTGGTGTGGTCTATGTATCTGTAGATGCACAGTCCTCCTGTCTATGAGCGTCCCCTAGTGGCTGGATCTGGTGGTGTGGTCTATTATCTGTAGATGCACAGTCCTCCTGTATATGAGCGCCCTCTAGTGGCTGGATCTGGTGGGTGTGGTCTATGTATCTGTAGATGCACAGTCCTCCTGTCTATGAGCGCCCCTAGTGGCTGGATCTGGTGGTGTGGTCTATGTATCTGTAGATGCACAGTCCTCCTATATATGAGCGCCCCCTAGTGGCTGGATCTTGTGGTGTGGTCTATGTATCTGTAGATGCACAGTCCTCCTATATATGAGCGCCCCCTAGTGGCTGGATCTGGTGGTGTGGTCTATGTATCTGTAGATGCACAATCCTCCTGTCTATGAGCGCCCTCTAGTGGCTGGATCTGGTGGTGTGGTCTATGTATCTGTAGATGCACAGTCCTCCTGTATATGAGCGCCCCTAGTGGCTGGATCTGGTGGTGTGGTCTATGTATCTGTAGATGCACAGTCCTCCGTATATGAGCGCCCCTAGTGGCTGGATCTGGTGGTGTGGTCTATGTATCTGTAGATGCACAGTCCTCCTGTCTGAGCGTCCCCTAGTGGCTGGATCTGGTGGTGTGGTCTATGTATCTGTAGATGCACAGTCCTCCTATATATGAGCGCCCCCTAGTGGCTGGATCTGGTGGTGTGGTCTATGTATCTGTAGATGCACAATCCTCCTGTATATGAGCGCCCTCTAGTGGCTGGATCTGGTGGTGTGGTCTATGTATCGTAGATGCACAGTCCTCCTGTCTATGAGCGCCCCTAGTGGCTGGATCTGGTGGTGTGGTCTATGTATCTGTAGATGCACAGTCCTCCTATATATGAGCGCCCCCTAGTGGCTGGATCTGGTGGTGTGGTCTATGTATCTGTAGATGCACAATCCTCCTGTATATGGAGCGCCCTCTAGTGGCTGGATCTGGTGGTGTGGTCTATGTATCTGTAGATGCACAGTCCTCCTGTCTATGAGCGCCCCCTAGTGGCTGGATCTGGTGGTGTGGTCTATGTATCTGTAGATGCACAGTCCTCCTATATATGAGCGCCCCCTAGTGGCTGGATCTGGTGGTGTGGTCTATGTATCTGTAGATGCACAGTCCTCCTGTCTATGAGCGTCCCCTAGTGGCTGGATCTGGTGGGTGTGGTCTATGTATCTGTAGATGCACAGTCCTCCTATATATGAGCGCCCCCTAGTGGCTGGATCTGGTGGGTGGTCTATGTATCTGTAGATGCCACAATCCTCCTGTCTGAGCGCCCTCTAGTGGCTGGAATCTGGTGGTGTGGTCTATGTATCTGTAGATGCACAGTCCTCCTGTCTATGAGCGTCCCTAGTGGCTGGATCTGGTGGTGTGGTCTATGTATCTGTAGATGCACAGTCCTCCTGTATATGAGCGCCCTCTAGTGGCTGGATCTGGTGGTGTGGTGGTCTATGTATCTGTAGATGCACAGTCCTCCTGTCTATGAGCGCCCCCTAGTGGCTGGATCTGGGTGGTGTGGTCTATGTATCTGTAGATGCACAGTCCTCCTATATATGAGCGCCCCTAGTGGCTGGATCTTTGTGGTTGTGGTCTATGTATCTGTAGATGCAACAGTCCTCCTATATATGAGCGCCCCCTAGTGGCTGGATCTGGTGGTGTGGTCTATGTATCTGTAGATGCACAATCCTCCTGTCTATGAGCGCCCTCTAGTGGCTGGATCTGGTGGTGTGGTCTATGTATCTGTAGATGCACAGTCCTCCTGTATATGAGCGCCCCCTAGTGGCTGGATCTGGTGGTGTGGTCTATGTATCTGTAGATGCACAGTCCTCCTGTATATGAGCGCCCCCTAGTGGCTGGATCTGGTGGTGTGGTCTATGTATCTGTAGATGCACAGTCCTCCTGTCTGAGCGTCCCCTAGTGGCTGGATCTGGTGGTGTGGTCTATGTATCTGTAGATGCACAGTCCTCCTATATATGAGCGCCCCCTAGTGGCTGGATCTGGTGGTGTGGTCTATGTAATCTGTAGATGCACAATCCTCCTGTATATGAGCGCCCTCTAGTGGCTGGATCTGGTGGTGTGGTCTATGTATCTGTAGATGCACAGTCCTCCTGTCTATGAGCGCCCCCTAGTGGCTGGATCTGGTGGTGTGGTCTATGTATCTGTAGATGCACAGTCCTCCTATATATGAGCGCCCCCTAGTGGCTGGATCTGGTGGTGTGGTCTATGTATCTGTAGATGCACAATCCTCCTGTATATGAGCGCCCTCTAGTGGCTGGATCTGGTGGTGTGGTCTATGTATCTGTAGATGCACAGTCCTCCTGTCTATGAGCGCCCCCTAGTGGCTGGATCTGGTGGTGTGGTCTATGTATCTGTAGATGCACAGTCCTCCTATATATGAGCGCCCCCTAGTGGCTGGATCTGGTGGTGTGGTCTATGTATCTGTAGATGCACAGTCCTCCTGTATATGAGCGCCCCGCTAGTGGCTGGATCTGGTGGTGTGGTCTATGTATCTGTAGATGCACAGTCCTCCTGTCTAATGAGCGCCCCCTAGTGGCTGGATCTGGTGGTGTGGCCTATGTATCTGTAGATGCACAATCCTCCTGTATATGAGCGCCCCCTAGTGGCTGGATCTGGTGGTGTGGTCTATGTTTCTGTAGATGCACAGTCCTCCTGTCTATGAGCGCCCCCTAGTGGCTGGATCTGGTGGTGTGGTCTATGTATCTGTAGATGCACAATCCTCCTGTATATGAGCGCCCCCTAGTGGCTGGATCTGGTGGTGTGGCCTATGTATCTGTAGATGCACAATCCTCCTGTATATGAGCGCCCCCTAGTGGCTGGATCTGGTGGTGTGGTCTATGTTTCTGTAGATGCACAATCTTCCTGTATATGAGCGCCCCGTAGTGGCTGGATCTGGTGGTGTGGTCTATGTATCTGTAGATGCACAGTCCTCCTATATATGAGCGCCCCCTAGTGGCTGGATCTGGTGGTGTGGTCTATGTATCTGTAGATGCACAATCTTCCTGTATATGAGCGCCCCCTAGTTGCTGGATCTGGTGGTGTGGTCTATGTATCTGTAGATGCACAATCCTCCTGTCTATGAGCGCCCCCTAGTGGCTGGATCTGGTGGTGTGGTCTATGTATCTGTAGATGCACAATCTTCCTGTATATGAGCGCCCTCTAGTGGCCTGATCTGGTGGCGCTGTCCTGTTCCAGTCTTTCTGTGGAATCATCTTGGGGCTGCGGCTGCTTGTGATTGGCTGTTCCCATCATTGGTTGTGGTGTCAGCTGACTCTTCATCCGCTTTTCTCTCCAGGTGATCGACAGCGATTCAGACGCCATCACCGTGAACGCCATCGGAGTCCTGACCTCCATCATGAGGAACTCGCCTTCCGCCAAGGTGATGACGCTTCTACTCTGTAGTCTGCTTTGTGATTAAGATTAGAGGGGGCCCTGAGGACCTTGCTACCGGGGACCCCCGCTGTTGGCCTGCACCCGGGACCCCCGCAGTTGGCCTGCACCCGGGGACCCCCGCAGTTGGCCTGCACCCGGGACCCCCGCTGTTGGCCTGCACCCGGGACCCCCGCTGTTGGCCTGCACCCGGGACCCCCACTGTTGGTCTGCACCCGGGACCCCCGCTGTTGGCCTGCACCCGGGACCCCACTGTTGGTCTGCACCCGGGACCCCACTGTTGGTCTGCACCCGGGACCCCCGCTGTAGCCCAGCACCCAGGACCCCCGCTGTCGCCCTACACCCGGGACTTACAATCTGTTCTTTGCTTCTTAGGAGGTCTTTAAGGAGCGGATCGGATATCCACATCTGTACGAGGTCCTGAAGAGCCGCAGCCAGCCCACCAAGCGTCTCCTCCAGCAGTTACTGAACATGGTGAGGACTGATCCACCATATGTATCAGAGATGCAACCCTTGTTCCTTCTGGTCAGGGCCCTATTCCCCCTGAGGGGCCCCAGTCAGGTTGTCACCATCCTCCTTTCTCATGGGGGTGGTCAGGGCTTCTCCTCTCCACAGCTGCTGAGGAAAATGGGCAAGGTTGAAGGTCGGGGTCTCAGATGGGAAGAGGAGCAGGGGCCACTGTGAGGAACCTGTAATTATAAGGGCCCATAATGATTTCTATGGAGGTGACTTGACTCTTCCCCAGTGGCAGATGTCAGAGTAAAGAAGGATCGGACATGTTGGATTTCAGAGTCTGACACATTGTCCTTATGGGAGATAAAACCCCAAAGGGGTTTGGAGGGGGACAGTGGGGACGGGAGGGGGACAGAGGGGACAGGAGGGGGACAGTGGGGACGGGAGGGGGACAGAGGGGACAGGAGGGGGACAGTGGGGACGGGAGGGGGACAGAGGGGACAGGAGGGGGACAGTGGGGACGGGAGGGGATCAGGGGGGGTCTGGAGAGGATCTCATGGGTTTGGAGAGGGACAGAGGGGACAGGAGGGGTCTGAATGAGGGGGACAGGGGGGGATCAGGGGGGTCTGGAGAGGATCTGAGGGGGACAGAGGGGACAGAAGGGGTCTGGAAGAGGGGACAGAGTTGTGGAGGAGATCAGAGGGGGATGGGGGGCTCTGGAGGGGGAGAACGGGGTCTGGAGAACAATGCTCAGCCATATGCTGAAAGCAATAAGAGATCTTGAAATCGATGCAGTACTTTCATTATAAAGGATTATACATGGACCACCCTGCTCCCCCTCCCCCACATAATGTTCCCTGACTTTGTGACTCTGCCCTCTACAGGCTGTGGAAGGTCCTTACAACTCCGACCCCATGAACTGCATCCAGAATGAGCAGCCGCTGCTGATCCTGGTCCAGTGGATCCCGGATCTTTCTCCCAGGCATCTCCAGATCTTGGTGTCGGAGTGGTTGAACCAGATCTGTGACTCCACGCTGCGGAACCGCATGACGTGCGTGCAGGCGGGAATGGTGGCGCACATCCTGAGCGCGCTGAGCAGCAAGGAGGCGCTGGACGAAAAGTGCGCAGAAAACCTCATCCATCTCCTGCAGGTGTTGGGGCGACTTTCCATCAGACCCAGCGAGCTCCGGGACCTGATCAGACTCCTCCGGGTGAGCGGCAACGTCGCCCATCCGTACGCCACGCAGGTTATCCGCGCTCTGTCTGCCATGGCCAGGAAGGACGGGCCGGAGAGGGCATTGCAGTACTTTGACCTGACCCCCAGTATGTCCGGTATCATGGTGCCAGCCATGCAGAAGTGGCCCGGGGCCGGGTTTGCCTTCCACGCCTGGGTCTGTCTGAATGATGACCTGAAAGAAGAATCCCAGACCGGAAGACGACGCAAGCAGCTGTACAGGTGAGCACCACAGAGGGATGCTGGGAGTTGTAGTTGGAGACCTCTGCCATAGGACCGCCGTGCGGTGTCCTAGTCTGACATCTACTAGTCCAGAAAGTCTGATAATCCGCCACTAGTCTTCAGCCTTCAGTTCTAGGTCTGATACGTTCTAGACTTTTCTATTGCAGACCTTCCGATAGTCCGGCACCTGACATTCCCATCCTCGCCGGATTAATGGAACTTCCTGTAACTTGTACTTTATGTGAATATTCCATCCCCAAACCGAAACCGGTCCTCATCACACAGATGATGGGATTGTAACAATGTATCAGTCCTGATCACACAGATGATGGGATTGTAACAATGTATCAGTCCTGATCACACAGATGATGGGATTGTAACAATGTATCAGTCCTGATCACACAGATGATGAGATTGTAACAATGTATCAGTCCTGATCACACAGACGATGGGATTGTAACAATGTATCAGTCCTGATCACACAGATGATGGGATTGTAACAATGTATCAGTCCTCATCACACAGATGATGGGATTGTAACAATGTATCAGTCCTGCTCACACAGATGATGGGATTGTAACAATGTATCAGTCCTGATCACACAGATGATGGGATTGTAACAATGTATCAGTCTGATCACACAGATGATGGGATTTGTAACAATGTATCAGTCCTGATCACACAGATGATGGGATTGTAACAATGTATCAGTCCTGATCACACAGATGATGGGATTGTAACAATGTATCAGTCCTGATCACACAGATGATGGGATTGTAACAATGTATCAGTCCTGCTCACACAGATGATGAGATTGTAACAATGTATCAGTCCTGATCACACAGATGATGGACTTGGTAACAATGTATCAGCCCCGTTCACACAGATGATGGGATTGTAACAATGTATCAGCCCGTTCACACAGATGATGGGATTGTAACAATGTATCAGCCCCGTTCACACAGATGATGGGATTGTAACAATGTATCAGTCCCGATCACACAGATGATGGGATTGTAACAATGTATCAGTCCTGATCACACAGACGATGGGATTGTAACAATGTATCAGTCCTGATGCACACAGACGATGGGATTGTAACAATGTATCAGTCCTGATCACACAGATGATGGGATTGTAACAATGTATCAGTCCTGATCACACAGATGATGGGATTGTAACAATGTATCAGTCCTGATCACACAGATGATGGGATTGTAACAATGTATCAGTCCTGATCACACAGATGATGGATTGTAACAATGTATCAGTCCTCATCACACAGATGATGGGATTGTAACAATGTATCAGTCCTGATCACACAGATGATGGGATTGTAACAATGTATCAGTCCCTGATCACACAGATGATGGGATTGTAACAATGTATCAGTCCTCTCACCAGATGATGGATTGTAAAATGTATCAGTCCTGATCACAAGATGATGGACTTGGTAACAATGTATCAGCCCTGATCACACAGATGATGGGATTGTAACAATGTATCAGTCCTGATCACACAGATGATGGGATTGTAACAATGTGTCAGTCCTGATCACACAGATGATGGGATTGTAACAATGTATCAGTCCTGATCACACAGATGATGGGATTGTAACAATGTATCAGTCCTGATCACACAGATGATGGGATTGTAACAATGTATCAGTCCTGATCACACAGATGATGAGATTGTAACAATGTATCAGTCCTGATCACACAGATGATGGGATTGTAACAATGTATCAGTCCTGAGTATCAGTCCTGCTCACACAGATGATGGGATTGTAACAATGTATCAGTCCTGATCACACAGATGATGAGATTGTAACAATGTATCAGTCCTGATCACACAGATGATCGAGATTGTAACAATGTATCAGTCCTGCTCACACAGATGATGGGATTGTAAACAATGTATCAGTCCTGATCACACAGATGATGGATTGTAACAATGTATCAGTCCTGCTCACACAGATGATGGGATTGTAACAATGTATCAGTCCTGCTCACACAGATGATGGGATTGTAAACAATGTATCAGTCCTGCTCACACAGATGATGGGATTGTAACAATGTATCAGTCCTGCTCACACAGATGATGGGATTGTAACAATGTATCAGTCCTGATCACACAGATGATGAGCTTGTAACATGTATCAGTCCTGATCACACAGATGAGCTTGTAACAATGTATCAGTCCTGCTCACACAGATGATGGGATTGTAACAATGTATCAGTCCTGCTCACACAGATGATGGGATTGTAACAATGTATCAGTCCTGCTCACACAGATGATGGGATTGTAACAATGTATCAGTCCTGATCACACAGATGATGGACTTGGTAACAATGTATCAGTCCTGATCACACATGTGATGTGCTTGTAACAATGTATCAGTCCTGATCACACAGATGATGAGATTGTAACAATGTATCAGTCCTGATCACACAGATGATGGGATTGTAACAATGTATCAGTCCTGCTCACACAGATGATGGGATTGTAACAATGTATCAGTCCTGATCACACAGATGATGAGCTTGTAACAATGTATCAGTCCTGATCACACAGATGATGGGATTGTAACAATGTATCAGTCCTGATCACACATGTGATGTGCTTGTAACAATGTATCAGTGTATTCACGATCTAGGAGTCCAGCACAGGAGGAGGATACAATGTACAAACCTTCAGCCTCTGGATGCAGTTCACTGACAGCAGGCGGAGATCTTGTCAGTGGTGAAGAATTGTAATACAAGGTTTATTAGTTGTAGGACGTATGATTATACCGCGGTGAGGCTTGTTTCCGTGTGGCCCTCACTGGTCGGGACCCCAATCAATGTAACCGTTCAGCATCAGTTGATTTGTTTCTGTGTCAGTTTCTTTGCAGCGAGCGGGACGGGCTTCGAGGCGTTCTTCACCGCGGACGGCATGCTGGTCGTGGCTGTCTGTACGAAGAAGGAATACATGACGGTCGCCGTCCCCGAGCTGCAGTTCAATGACTCCTTGTGGGTGAGTTACCTTCCCTGGCCAGCAGGGGTCAGCGTCGAGCCCGTCCTCTGCTCGTTCTGCTGTGGGGTCACTGTGGCTCCCGCCCCGCGCTCACCCCTCGCCGTCTTCTGTCCGCAGCACTGCGTGGACATCGTGCACCTGGCAGGACGCCGACCGTTCGGACAGAACATGGTTCATATTTACGCAGACGGGCAGCTGAGGAAAACTGCGCCGCTGCGCTTTCCATCCCTCAACGAGGTGAGCTGAGGGGCAGAGCCGGGGGGAGCAGAGCATGTTGGGGGTCATAGTCTGCCAACCAAGGGAGTGGAGCAGTTAAAGGGGTCCTCCTGCAGTCCATGCACAGTTACTGGCCCCTGCTGTGTGGCCCCTAGTGTTTACAGTGTGAGCAGGGACCGCTGTATGATTGACAGCTCCCCTGTCACTGCACACAGCCTGCAGCCCTGTAAAACGTCACATTCAACTCTGTTCATCCTGAGCCTCCTGGTTCATGAATATAATTCCAGAATAAATGAGATTTATCTGCTGTTCAGGCAGCAGGTGGCGCCCTAGAAGCAGCCGAGGACGACTCCAGGGGATTTGGGAGGAAGGTTCTGTATAATTTTGCATTCATTCCATCATCCGCGGCTTGTGTCTCCTCTTTACAGTCCTTCACCTCTTGCTGTATTGGCTCTGCCGGCCACCGCACGACCACCACAGTGTCCACCTCTCCATCTCATACCCCGGACCTCACCTTCGCCTCTCACTCCTTGCTCAGCCGCTCCCAGTCCTTCCCAGCCACCTCGGTGGGACACGGCTGGGGTCTCGGTGGGACGCAGAACTCCCGGGAGGGTCTGGTGTCCACCATTGCGGCCGGAACCCAGGACACTGAATGGGGGACCCCCACCTCATTAGAAGGTCATCTGGGCACCGTCTCCATCTTTCATGACTCCATTCAGGCACCTCATGTAAAGGCCTTGTACCTGGCGGGTAGGTCTGCGGGGACGGGGGGATAGACATGGTCTGGAGATGTTCTTATAGTCTGTACAAGCTATTGCTCCCTGTTACCAGCCCTTTCACTACGTGGACAGGCTGCGGTGAGTGAGAGGAAGTGCCGAAAGCTCCGCCCCCCCCCCATGACCACGACCATCACCATCCACCTTTTTATTCCCAACAGGACCGAACTTTGTGTCTCCCTTGACACCAGAGAGCGAGTTTTCCGAACTCGGGGCCAAACTTCTGCTCTTCTACACTCCTCAGGTAGGGGGCGCCACAGGCCTGAATGTGATACAGCTGGTGGTCGTAATTGTAGGGACCTGTGTGCATCGGGGGATGTTCAGCAGTATATGGACTATATCCTCTGGAGCTTCGAGAGGCGACCACCAGACACCAGGGATCATAATGAGCCTAGACAGGGATATTATAACTGACCTGTAAACTACTCTGGACCACCAGGGATTATAATATTAACCCCTAAAACAGCCTAGACCACCAGGGATATTATAATTGATCTCTAGATCACCAGGGGTATTAATATCAACCCCTAGACCACCAGGGATATTATAACTGACCTGTAAACTACTCTGGACCACCAGGGATTATAAAATTAACCCCTAAAACAGCCTAGACCACCAGGGATATTATAACTGACCTTAAATCTCTGACCACCAGGGATTATAATATTAACCCCTAAAAAACAGCCTAGACCACCAGGGATATTATAACTGACCTGTAAACTACTCTGGACCACCAGGGATTATAATATTAACCCCTAAAACAGCCTAGACCACCAGGGATATTATAATTGATCTCTAGATCACCAGGGGTATTAATATCAACCCCTAGACCACCAGGGATATTATAACTGACCTGTAAACTACTCTGGACCACCAGGGATTATAATATTAACCCCTAAAACAGCCTAGACCACCAGGGATATTTATAATTAATCTCTTAGGACCACCAGGGGATATTATAATTGAATCTCTAGACACCAGGGGTATTAATATCAACCCCTAGGACACGGGATAATTATAACTGCCCGACTGTAAAACTACTCTGGACCACCAGGGATTATAAATTAACCCCTAAAACGCCCTAGACATGCTATTAAGTGATCACTAGATCACCAGGGATTATAAGAGGCCTAGACAAATGGCTATTATTAGTGATACTAGCATCACCAGGGTCGTATTAATTATCAACCCTAGACCAACAGGGATATTATAATTGACCTGTTAACCCCTGCCCTCCAGGGATATTCTAATCGATGGCTGTACCCCCAGGGATATTATAATTAACCCCTAAACCACTAGACCATCAGGGATAATATAATTGACATTAATGCATGAAAAGTGAAACCTTGCTTTGGCTTTTCTTAGATGATGAAATATAACAATATCATATAATGTAATCATTTCTGTTTGATGTTTTCAGGCTTCCAAAAATAACATTTGCCTGGACCTGTCCCCGAGCCGAGCGTTTGACGGGAGGTTGACGGGGCACAGAGTGGTCACATGGGATGTAAAGGTGAGCACTGTCTCTTTAAGACCCCGGACCGTCACGTGCACTTCTGTCACAGGAGATCACACCCAGCACTGGCCTCATGACACATGTGTAATATGCCTTGTCCGGGAGCCATTTTGGGGGGCGTTCCCCTCCTGAAGTGTGCAGTAGGTTTATGAAGGGCTCGTCCAGTAATCGGTGAATAATGATTTTCGACTCCTGACTTTTCCTTCTGTCCCTCAGGACGTGGTGAACTGCGTTGGGGGGATGGGCGTCCTCCTGCCTCTTCTGCACCAAGTAGCCTTACAGACCAAAGAAGACGCAGAAGTTCAGGAGACCCACGATCTGGTGGGCCCCGAGCTCACCTCCTCCAGGAACGCCCAATCTATGCAGCTTCCGCTGGGAAAATCCTCCGGTGCGTCAGGGATAGGTTATACATATATGTATGGAAAATGCAGCAAATTCCAATAGTCTGGAAGAGCAGCTCTGTCCCTCCATAACCCAGGAACCACCGAGTCCAGCTCCGGCAGTGTGAAAAGTAGCTAACTAGAGGGGGGAGGGCAGCTTTAGATGGTGATATCTCTGCAATGGTAGCAGCTAGAAACGTGCAACTGGTCTTGTATGACAGCTGACAGTGCAGGCTTTCATACAAGACCAAAAGGACTAAAGTCCAAGCAACAGAGGTGAAATCACTGTTAGAAATCAAGTCGGGAATAATCAGGAGTAAAACCTGTTTTTACTTTCATTTTCAGCTGCATCCACAGCATCCCGTGATATCTTTCTCTGTCCTGAACATATTCCTGTCATTCTGGTATTGTCTGAAAGCTTGGAATATCTGCTTTCAAACAAGATCAGTTGCATGTCCATTCAGGAGGTAGCATCATCTAAAGCAGCCCTCCCCCCTCCGTTAGCTACGTTTCCCGCTGCGGCAGCTCGCGGTTAAACTGGCATCCGGTAATCCGGAAATCCCAGCAGACTCAGAATCTATAAGTAATGATGAGATATGATGGGCTTTTCTCTATGACGTCCGCTAATCCAGAACATTTCCTGAATGCAGCACGTGCTGTTGATGCCAGACTACAGGACGTTTTCTGTGTGTAACCCTCCTGTTTCTCGTGTCTCCTCCTTCGCCGTTGTGACGCTGTTCTCCGTTTTTTTCCCCTGCAGAGAGCCGCCTGGAGCGGAACGGGGTGGCGGCCTTCCTTCTCATGGTGAAGAACTTCATCCAGGGTCACCCCACCAATCAGGAGAGCCTGCTGCAGTGTCACGGGCCGGCCGTCATTGGGGCGCTCCTGCAGAAGGTGAGCGGACCGCCGGACTCCAGACTAAAGGAATTTTTGTTGTATAAAATGTTGTACTTTTTTTTTTTTTACAATTCCTCACAATGCTTTAAAATCTCTGCTTGCTGTCAATGAGTGGGAACATATCCAGAAGCCGACAACCTGTACAGACCTACTATTTTCCACAGCTGAGGTTTCGTTACAGTTGTATCAGCAGCACACATCTCCCTAGTTTCCTACAGTGTATCACCCTGGAGTCTTGGCTGTTTAGATACAGGTTGGATACATCAGCTCTTCAGCAGGACAGGTTTTCAGCCTTTGAAATGCTCACAGTCACTGACAGCCAGCAGAGATCATGAAAAAGTTGAGGAACACAGTATACTAGAAAGTTTCAGAGTTCACAAGAATGGTCCTTTCTGAAGCTTTATCAGGTGGCACTGGCCCTTTAAGCAGTTGGAGGTATTTTTGCAGTGATTTTTGGTTTCCTTGTGTGACCCCCGGTCTGTCCCCAGGTGTCTCCCCTCACACTGGACATGAATGTGCTGATGGCCTTCCAGATGCTGATGGACCAGATCGCGTCTGAAGGTCACCACTACCTGCTCCACTACCTCTACCAGCACCTGCTCTTCGACTTTCGTATCTGGAGCAATAGCGATTTTGCTGTACGGCTTGGTAAGTGCCTCCACTGTGCCTCCTGTGTGCCTTCTCTGTGCCTCCACTATGTCCCCACCTAAACTTCCTCTGTGCCTCCTCCATGCCTCCGCCATACCTCCCTTGTGCCTCCTCCATGCCCCCCTAAGTCTCCTTTGTGCCTCCATATGCCTCCACTATGCTTCCTTTGTGCCTCCTCTGTGCCTCCTCTGTGCCTCCTCTGTGTCCTCTGTGCCTCCCTGTGCCTCCGCTGTGTCTCCTCTGTGTCTCTGTGTCTCCTCTGTGCCTCTCTGTGCCCTGTCCGCTGTGCCTCCTCTGTGCCTCCTCTGTGCCTCGCTTGCTGTGCCTGCTCTCTGCCTCCGCTGTGCCTCCTCTGTGCCTCCGCTGTGTGCCTCTGTCTCCCTGCCTTATGCCTCCTCCTCTGTGCTCCGCTGTGTGGCCTCCTCTGTGCCTGCTGTGTCTCCTCTGTGCCTCCGCTGTGTCTCCTCTGTGCTCCGTGTGCTCCCTCCGCTGTGTCTCCTCTGTGCCTCCGCTGTGTCTCCTCTGTGCCGCCTCTGTGCCTCCTCTGTGCCTCCTCTGTGCCTCCCTGCCTCTGTGCCCCTCTGTGTGCCTCCCCCTGTGCCTCCCCTTATGTCTCCCCTGTGCCTCGCTATGTCTCCCTGTCTCGGCTAACTCCTCTGTGCCTCGCTATGGCCTCCTGTCTTGTGCCTGGCTCGGCTATGTCTCCTCTGTGCCTCGGCTATGTCTGTGTGTGCCTCGGCTATGCTCCTCTGTGCCTCGGCTATGTCTCCTCTGTGCCTCCTGTGCCTCCTCTTTGCCTCCCTGTGCCTCTCTGTGTCTCCTCTGTGTCTCCTCTGTGCCTCCGCTGTGCTCCTCTGTGCCTCTTTGTGCCTCCTCTGTGCCTCCTCTGTGCCTCCTCTGTGCTCCTCTGTCCGCTGTGTCTCCTCTGTGCCTCTCCGCTGTGTGTCTCCTCTGTCTCCCTCGCTGTGTCTCCTCTGCTGCCTCCGCTGTGCTCCTCTCCTCTGTGTGCCTCTGTGTCTCGGCTGTGCTCTCGGCTGTGTGTCCTCTGTGCCTCGGCTGTGTCTCCTCTGTGCCTCGGCTGTGTCTCCTCTTGCCTCGGCTGTGTCTCCTCCTTGGCTCTCGCTGGCTGTGCCTCGCTGTGTCTCCTCTTTGCTCTCGCTGTGTCTCCTCTTGGCTCCGCTGTGTCTCCTTGGCTCCGCTGTGTCTCCTCTTTGGCCTCGGCTGTGTCTCCTGTCTCCTCTTTGGCTCCGCTGTCTCCTCTTTGGCTCCGCGTGTCTCCTCTTTGGCTCCGCGCTGTGTCTCCTTTGGCTCCGCTGTGTCTCCTCTTTGCTCCGCTGTGCTCCTCTTTGGCTGCTGCCTCCTCTTCTGGCTCCGCTGTGCCTCCTTGTGCCTCTGGCTTGGCTCCGCTGTTCCGCCTCCTCTTTGGCTCCTGCTGCTGTGTCTCCTCTTTGGCTCCGCTGTGTCTCCTCTTGTGCTCCGCTGTGCCTCCGCTGTGCTCTCCTCTTTGGCTCCGCTGTGCCTCCGCTGTGTCTCCTCTTTGGCTGCTGCTCCGCTGTGTCTCTCTTTGG
Source organism: Rhinella marina (assembly GCA_900303285.1). Taxonomy (NCBI): domain Eukaryota; kingdom Metazoa; phylum Chordata; class Amphibia; order Anura; family Bufonidae; genus Rhinella; species Rhinella marina. The sequence continues at coordinate 3,844 of ONZH01029544.1, read as the reverse complement.
CTCCGATGTGTCTCCTCTTTGGCTCCGCTGTGCCTCTGTGTCTCCTCTTGGCTCCGCTGTCTCCTCTTTGCTTTGCTGTGTTCTCCTCGCCCGCTGTGTCTCCTCTTTGGCTCCGCTGTGCTCGCTGTGTGGCTCCCTGTCTCTTTGGCTCCGCTGTGTCTCCTCTTTCTCCGCTGTGCCTCACTGCTGGCTCCGCTGTGTCTCCTCTTTTGGCTCGCTGTGTCTCCTCTTTGGCTCCGCTGTGTGTGTCTCCCGCTGTGTCTCCTCTTTGGCTCGCTGTGTCTCCTCTTTGGCTCCGCTGTGTCTCCTCTTGGCTCCGCTTGGTCTCCTCTTTGCTCCGCTGTCTCCCTTGTCTCTCTTGGCTCTGTGTCTCCTCTTTGGCTCCGCTGTGTCTGCCTCCTTTGGCTCCGCTGTGTCTCCTCTGTGTCTCCGCTGGCTCCGCTGTGTCTCCTCTTTGGCTCCTGGCTGCTGTGCTCCTCTGTCCGCTGTGTCTCCTCTTTGGCTCCGCTGTGTCTCCTCCTCCTGTGCTCTCGCTCTGTGCTCCTCTTTGCTCCGCTGTGCTCTTTGCCCGCTGTCTCCTCTTTGGCTCCGCTGTGCTCTCTCTTGTGGTCTCTCTTTGGCTCCTTGTGCCTCCTCTGTGTCTCCTCTTTGGCTCCGCTGCTCCTGCTTCTCTCTTTGCTCCGCTGTGTCTCCGCTCCGCTGTGGCTCCGCTGTGTCTCCTCTTTGGCTCCGCTGTGTCTCCTCTGTGCCTCCGCTGTGCCTCCGCTGTGCCTCCTCTGTGCCTCCTCTATGCCTGTTTTCCTTTGAGGTCTAATTAGAGGCATTGATTCATTGTCACAGGTCACATTCAGTATCTCTCGTCCATCATGAAGGACCACAAGCAGCGAGTGCGGAGGAAATACGGGGTGCAGTACGTTCTGGACTCTGTCAGGAGGCATTATGGGTAAGGAACAATCTCTCCCTCAGGGCTCATTCAGATGGCCGTATGCTGTCCTCAAAAATACGGATCCGTTTTTTTTTTAAGGACAGCTCCGCATGTCTGCAAAAAAATGGATTGCATTCTGTATTTTTGCGGCCCCATAGACTTCAATGGGGCCACATCCTGATTTTCACTGACAAGTGCAGGTGCTTGGTGGTCACATGTCACGAGCTCCCGCCGCCCACAGACGGTGAAGAGACCAGAGCCGCAGAGCGGTGAGTAAAGAAGAGAAAAAGGTGAAAAGTGCCGGAGAGCAGCGGAGCTCACATTGATTGATCCTTGATTTATTATTTGACATTCGTGGGAAAATTATATAAAATTATATAAAGAAATGAATCCACATAGAATTGTACCGGCTGAGGTAAAGTGTCACATTACATCAGAAATTGTTTTTTGTAACTGCAGGATGTCGAAAGAAGAGCAGATCACTGCGGACAACATGAAGACCGTCCAGATGTCCCTGTTCAGTCTCACCAAAGATTTCCTGTCCAAGAACCTGTGTCCAGAGGATTTACACAGTGTGCTGAATTACACAGCGAGTGTGAATGATGAGGAACAGGTACAAGGAAAATAACTTATCAGTCACCTGAGGGCTGTCACCTCACTCCCCAGTCCTGAGTTACATCCTGTATTATACTCCAGAGCTGCACTCACTATTCTGCTGATGCACTCACTGTGTCAAACATTACATATCCCTGCTGTCCTGACTGCACTATTCTGCTGATGCACTCACTGTGTACACATACTTACATAGTACTGATCCTGAGTTATATCCTGTATTATACTCCAGAGCTGCACTCACTATTCTGCTGGTGCAGTCACTGTGTACATACATTACTTATCCTGTACTGATCCTGAGTTATATCCTGTATTATACTCCAGAGCTGCACTCACTATTCTGCTGGTGCAGTCACTGTGTACATACATTACTTATCCTGTACTGATCCTGAGTTATATCCTGTATTATTACTCCAGAGCTGCACTCACTATTCTGCTGGTGCAGTCACTGTGTACATACATTACTTATCCTGTACTGATCCTGAGTTACATCCTGTATTATACTCCAGAGCTGCACTCACTATTCTGCTGGTGCAGTCACTGTGTACATACATTACATATCCTGTACTGATCCTGAGTTACATCCTGTATTATACTCCAGAGCTGCACTCACTATTCTGCTGGTGCAGTCACTGTGTACATACATTACTTATCTGTACTGATCCTGAGTTATCCTGTATATACTGTACTGAGTACATTATATCCTGTATTGATTATACTCCAGGCTGCACTCACTATTCTGCTGGTGCAGTCACTGTGTACATACATTACTTATCCTGTACTGATCCTGAGTTACATCCTGTATTATACTCCAGAGCTGCACTCACTATTCTGCTGGTGCAGTCACTGTGTACATACATTACTTATCCTGTACTGATCCTCAGTTACATTCTGTATTATACTCCAGAGCTGCACTCACTATTCTGCTGGTGCAGTCACTGTGTACATACATTACTTATCCTGTACTGATCCTGAGTTACATCCTGTATTATACTCCAGAGCTGCACTCACTATTTATACTGATAGTTCTTCATGTCCCGTGTTCTTGTATTTCAGGTGTGCGGGATCTTGGATGTCCTCCTCAGCCTCCTGAAGGCTAATATTAGCAGTGAGCAGTTGTACACCTTCCTTCTGGAACAAGGAAACGTTGACGTCTTCTATTTCCTTCTTGTCCAGAAAAAGTTCTCCGATCAGTTGAGGGAAAAAGTTTTCAAGGTTGGTGCAATTTTTGTCAGTTAAACTATTTAGGGGAGACAAGTCATTAAAAATCCTGTAGAGCCATTATCCCCATTGTCTTCTCAGGGTTCCTGCACCCGAGTGAAACTTACAACTGTTTCCATTTCACAGATGCATTCTATATCTATTCCCATCAATGCTATGGAGGTTATATCAGTACTGGAGCGTTATAAGAGGAGCGGCTGATATCAGTCACATATGATGTAATGTCTCTGGAGGTTATATCAGTACTGGAGCGTTATAAGAGGAGCGGCTGATATCAGTCACATATGATGTAATGTCTGGAGGTTATATCAGTACTGGAGCGTTATAAGAGGCTGTATCAAGCGGCTGATATCAGTCACATATGATGTAATGTCTCTGGAGGTTATATCAGTACTGGAGCGTTATAAGAGGAGCGGCTGATATCAGTCACATATGATGTAATGTCTCTGGAGGTTATATCAGTACTGGAGCGTTATAAGAGGAGCGGCTGATATCAGTCACATATGATGTAATGTCTCTGGAGGTTATATCAGTACTGGAGCATAAGAGGAGCGGCTGATATCAGTCACATATGATGTAATGTCTGGAGGTTATATCAGTACTGGAGGCGTTATAAGAGGAGCGGCTGATATCAGTCACATATGATTGTAATGTCTCTGGAGGTTATATCAGTACTGGAGCGTTATAAGTCACAATGAGAGGCGATTCCTATGATGAAGGATATCAGTCACATATGATGTATATGTCTCTGGAGGTTATATCAGTACTGGAGCGTTATAAGAGGAGCGGCTGATATCAGTCACATATGAATGTAATGTCTGGAGGTTATATCAGTACTGGAGCGTTATAAGAGGAGCGGCTGATATCAGTCACATATGATGTAATGTCTCTGGAGGTTATATCAGTACTGGAGCGTTATAAGAGGAGCGGCTGATATCAGTCAATATGATGTAATGTCTCTGAGGTTATATCAGTACTGGAGCGTTATAAGAGGAGCGGCTGATATCAGTCACATATGATGTAATGTCTCTGGAGGTTATATCAGTACTGGACGTTATAAGAGGAGCGGCTGATATCAGTCACATA
>ONZH01029543.1:0-13796 GCA_900303285.1 Rhinella marina | reverse complement strand
TAATACAATTTTTAAGAGGTCTCACCTCTTGGGCCTACAAACAATTTTTATTATGGCTCACCTCTTGGGCCTTAATACAATTTTAAGAGTCTCACCTCTTTGGCCTCCACTTAATTTTTTCAAGGGCTCACCTCTTGGGCCTCCATATAATTTTTTCGAGGCTCACCTCTTGGGCCTCCATATAATTTTTTCGAGGGCTCACCTCAAGCTAACTTTGCGCACTCATTAAAATATTTTCACAACAAGGACATAAGAGCCCTCGATGGGAGAGCTTTGTGTGGGGGCCTGTTATAGGGAAGAGATGCGGCCCTGCGGGCTCTAGCCTGCCTTCTCCATGAGCCTCTGGCCAGCCCACGGCCTCTTCCTGCCTTTTGCGGTCCTACGCATCCCTCAACATCCCCACTGCTTTACCTGCTAGACATGACACTGGGCCAGGTCGGGTCACTGACTTCGTCATACTCAACCACCTCCTCTTACACTGCCTCACTTTGCTCCAACAGCCTCCCTTGCTGGCAACTGTGTCTCATCATCGTCCCTAATCATTTTACACTTTAGTGCCCGTTCCACACCACCATCAGCTAGAGATGGAGCTTGCTCCAGTGTTTGGGCATCAGAACAAACAAAATCCTCAGATAGCTCCTGCGATTCTTGCATGGGTGGGAACACTTGGTTGATAACATTGGGCAGGGTGGGAGGAAGGAGGGTCAGAGTGAGGTCCCTGCAGTTTCTGCAGGCTATCGACGAGACTGGACTTTGTGGACTTGACTGGGTGGTGGACAGATTTAACAAATCTAGAAGGAGAAGGAGGGGTTTGCCGAGCTGTCTGTAAGGGTTGCGGAAATCCAGACAGAACCAAGGCCCAAAACTTGGGTGGGGGTAGCAGGTTTGCCCGTCCCCGCCTCCACAACATTCACCCAGTGTGCTGTCAGGGAGATGTAGCATCCCCGGCCTCAAACCAAAGTGTTGGTGGTCAAATGGCCTTTTGCAGTAACCGTGTTACTCGGGCGTGGATGACGTTTTGGGACATGTGCCTGGGCAAGGCAGGGATGGCACAGAGGGAAAAAGAGTGATGGCTTGATTGCTTTCCCCCTTGCCTATGCCATCTGTGGTTGTCATAGGCAACGTGATTTTAAGGGCTGCAGAATTTTATCTTCTTTTTTGTCTAGTTTGGCTTGGGGTCCATGGCAATGTAGAGGAAAGAAGGTTTCCTTGTATGGTCTCACTTTACAGAGAGGTCATATTGTCTTTGGAGTGTATTGTTGAGAGGCTGTGATAGTGGCGTAATAGTGCGACTTGGGCGCGTTATATGCACCCAGACATGCTTCCCCTGCTGTCCCAGTTGCATTCCAGCAGTGTTGGCATCCTTTTCTGAGGTTTCAGGGTGGACTTGGTGACCTCCAAGTGGTCGAATTGAGATTTCCAAGTGGCGAGCATTTTTTTCCCATAGACTTTAATGGGATCCAATATTCGGTCGAATAGTCGAATATCGCAGTCTATTCGAATCGAATTTCGAACTTTCGAATATTTCACTACTCGCTCATCTCTAATAGACAGTAATTTAGCTATTTGCTTTGAATGTGTTCCCACCATGGCTAAAGTAAAGGTTTTCTCCTTTAAAAGGGTTATCCCATGACCAATGTAAAAATGAAAATCAGACCTCATATAGTACATGACAACCACTTTCTAACAAAGCTAGAACCAGCCCTGTACCTCACATGGAAACAGAGATCTCCCCATTCATTGCTCTGCTAGATTTATATCAAGCTGATAGCTTAAGGGGTCTGTCTTTTCTTCTGCAGCTCAGGGGGCGTGTCTCAGCTCTCCCTATCACAGCTCAGGAGGCAGTTGAAGGATGAAACTGAGAATGTGCGGCCTTATCAGTTAGCAGGACATAGAAATAAGAAAAAAAAACAAAGAGCAGGTGGAGCTATACAGATACATTTTATTGAGTAACTCAGTGGTTATACTAAATTTTTAATTACATGCAATTACAAAAGTATTCAGATCCAGGTGCTGGTTTGAAAACTGTAGAATATTTTTTGTGGGACAACCCCTTTAACCCTTTCACCCCTGGAGGTTTTTGTGTTTTTGCGTTTTCGTTTTCGTTGTTTTTTGCAGGACAAGTTGTACTTTCCAACGCCACCATTTAATATTGCATATGATGTAGTAGGAAGCGGGAAAAAAATTCCAAATCAGGTGAAATTGCAAATAAAACCGCAATTCCGCCACAGTTTTACGGGGTTTTTTTATTTACGGTGGACAATGTGCATTAAAACTAAAGTTATTTAAGTTATTAAAGTTATTTTCATTATTCAGGTCAGTAAGAATCTGGCAATATCTAATATATATAGTTTTTCTTGCGTTTTGATAGTGATAAAATAATTATCAAGTTGGGGAAAAAAAATTTTGTCACCATATTTTGCCCCTATAACTTTTTGGTATTTATGTGTACGGAGCTGTATGGGGGCTCATTTTTTGTGGGGCGATCTGAACTTTTCATTGATACCATTCTAGGCTGTGTATGACTTTTTAATCACTTTTTATTTAATTTTTTTAGAAAATAAATAGACCAAAAATGGCGAATCGGCCATTTTGACGCTTTTTTTTTTCGTTTTGCTGTTTTCTGTATGGGAAAAATGTCTTTATATTTCTATAGTATGGGCGTTTTCGTACATGGCAATACTCATGATGTGTATATTTTTTATTTTTTTAGTACTTTCAGTTTTATTTTGGGGAAAGTGGGGTGATTTGAATTTTTTATTTATTTATTTATTTTTTTTTTTAACTTTATTTTCATTATTTTACACTTTTTATAGTTCCCATAGGGAACTATAACAAGCAATCATCTGATTGCTCATATGATAGACTGAAGATGAAGATTTTAGTACTTTCCTATGGAACCCCATTACAGGCAAGGGCTCCATAGGAAATACTATGCAGCAGCCCCCTGCCATTCACAAAGGCAAGGGCTGCTGCATACACACTCTGGCTCCTCCGATCGCCACACAAGGGAGCCGGAGCAACACCAGAAGCGCGCGCTTCCAGTGTTATAAGCGCTCGGATGCCGTGGTCAGGATTGACCACAGCATCCGAGGGGTTAAATGTCCACGATCAGCATTACTGCCGGTTGCAGACATCAGTTGCGGGTGTCTGCTGTATGAATCAGCAGTCCACCCGCGGGTATGGCGCCCGCTCTGCTCAGGAGCAGGCGCCTTTTTTAAAGACTCATCCCCATACTAGTACGGCGCTGGTCAGGAAGGGGTTAAAGAGGACCTGTCAACACAAAATGCAATGCAATCTGAAAGCATCATGTTATAGAGCAGGGGGAGCTGAGCAAATTAATGTATATTTTTTGTGACAAAGAGTAAAAAATGTTTTTCCAGTTTCTGTGAATACCTATCAGGGGTGCAGGGGTTATCAGTGATAACATTGTGTGTATACGTTTGAGTACAGAGATAGCTATCAATGTATAAATTATAAGTTTTACAGAATTTTTTCCCACAAAACAATATATACATATATATATATATATATATATATATATTATATATATATATATATCTTTAAAGTTATTCTCTCCACAGCAGCAATCCTAGCTGCTGGTTGTACAGGGAGATGAAGCATAGCCCCATTCATTCACAAGTCACACCTCATTGAATATACAAGTGTTATTCCTAATTATTTTCCATGTTCAGTATTAAAGATTTTAAGTAGCCAAAAGAAAGTTAGACCAGCATCTCCCAACTATGTATAAAGGGAATTCAGGTACACACTACCATGGCTGAAATGCAAAAACAAACCAGGACTACAAGTAGCAGCACACTGCTTTATACACAATGATACATGCACACATTGAAAGAAAACATGAATAAATGTAAACTATGTTATAGCTATACTTACTATATGAAAATTAGAGGCTTTTATTTTTGATCCAGAATGTGTAGGACCTATCTACCAGCGACAATGTGGCTTCTATCAGACAGAACCTACACTAACACTCTTGCCTCTCTTGGGCTTTTGGCCTACAAATTTCACAGCAATGTACTTTGCATAAATTAATAGTACAGACAAATATACGAAAGTTTGTAATATATCTTATCACAGAAAATGCCTTTTTCTCCCACTAGCAGCGTATTCCTTCCCCTTGCTCCATAGACTTCTAAGGCTAGCATGTGTGTCTCTATCTCTTGCAATTCAGATCACTTCTTCTCACCCCTCTCCATAGTCTTCTATGGGCAGCATGTAATCTAATCCTTCAGTAAACTGTCAGCCATCTTGTCTCTCAAGAAGGACTTAGCAGAAAATATTTGTTTAGGAGGGGGTGAAGGAGAAGGAAGCATTTTTGTCTGATATATTACACATTTTAATAGTACAAATATACAAAAGTTTGTAATATATCTTATCAAAGAATTTTTTTTTCTCCCTTTAGCAGCTTCTTCCTCCTTACTCCATTGACTTCTAAGGCTGGGTTCACATCTGCGTTGTGAACTCCCGCACTGTAATCCAGTCACTGTATCCAGTGTACATGGAGACTTTCAGCCGAACAAAAAATGTTACACGCAACATTTTTTGTCTGGCCGACAGTCAGCATATATGCCATAAAGTGGCCAGATTACCACCGGATCCCATTACAGTGAGTGCACAGTGGTATCCAGTTATGCCGGTTGTGATGAACTACAGCAGACTGCCGAAGTTCACACAGCTGATGTGAACCCAGCCTAAAAGCAGCATGTGTGTCTCTGCAGATCGCTTCTCCTCACCCTTCTCTTCTCCATAGTCTTTTATGGGCAGCATGTAATCTGATCCCTCAGTGAACTGACAGCCATATTGTCTCTCAAGATGGACTTAGCAGAAAATATTTGTTTAGGAGCGGTTGGGGGAAGAATGCAGAAGCATTTTTGTTCATATATTACATATTTTCTTATATTCACCTGTACTATGGATTTATCCAAATCTTGTTGTGACCATGTAAAGCAGAATGTTAATAAATACAGCAGATGAATAGAAACCTCCTGCCCTGTTATTTTCTGCATTAAACATCCTAGCCTTTTTCCAGAACATTTTTCCTGCATGCTCCTTATGTTCAGGCTCTTAGGCTACTTTCACACTTCGGTTGTAAGGATCCGTTTGTGAGATCCATCACAGGCTCTCATAAACGGTCCAAAACTGATCAGTTTTGTCCTAATACATTCTGAATGGAAAAGGATCTGTTCAGAATGCTTCAGTTTTGCTTCAGTTCAGTCAGCATTCCGTTTTGGAGGCGGACAATAAAACGCTGCTTGCTGCATTTTGGTGTCCACATGAAGAAACTGATTTGTCATGACTCACAATGTAAGTCAATGGGGACGGATCCGTTTTCTCAAACACAATAGAAAACGGATCCGTCCCCCATTGACTTTCAATGGAGTTCATGACGGATCCGTCTTGGCTATTTAAAAGATAATACAACCAGATCCGTTCAGAACGGATGCAGACAGTTGTATTATCATGACGGAAGCGTTTTTGCTGATCCATGATGGAACCAGCAAAAACGCTGGTGTGAAAGTAGCCTTACTCTGTTTGTGTGGTCCTGAGGAGAGCCAGAGAGCTTTTATTTTTTTTATGTGATTTACACATGCTGCAACAATCTACGTACTTCTAAAAATACCCAGAAATAACATTGTGATAGACATAATGACAAAGAAAATATTAGAAAAAATAACCTCTGTACACAAAGTGCAAAGGATTTTTTTGCTCATACTGATAAAGATTGTGTGCATTCCTGCAATATCCAGTAATTTGACAAAATCACTCTAAACACTTGACTGGCGTACAAGAAATTCCACAGTTACAGGAAATCTGATCAGGAGAAAAGTCATAATAGTATCAGGAAATAGGATATGTACGGCTACAGAACAGACGTCTACCTCACATCTATCCACTTGTTCATACTGAGGGAGTAAGTTTGGCCTAATAAACCTTGGCAAGATCATCAAATGGTCTAGAAGCAGATAACAAATTATAACAAACGTACTGCAGTATGTGGCATGGACCATGGAGCAATAGACTATAGGGTAATACACCAGAACGCTTCAGTGATAAGTAATAAATGGACAGCAAATTGAATTATCATTAGTTCAGCATGTGTGCGACCACCATAATTCAAGAGGGGATATTCTGAAGTGTTTTTCTTTAAATAAAGAGCTAATCCCATATCTGACATTGATGCCATATTTCCAGGATATGCCACCAATGTCAGATAGGTGCAGGTCCCACCTCTGCACCTCACACCTATCTCCAGAAATGGACCCACAAAGTCATGGAAAGGGTGCTACCACTGCCATAGGTGCTCCAAAAATAACATGCTCAGCTGTTTGGAAGTCCCATTGCGGTAAATGGAGAGTGCACTCCGCATACATGACAACATCTCTTTTCACTGCTATGGGTATGCCAATGGATTCTTGGAGCTAAATGTGCAGCAAAGACATAACTATTGGTCAAAATTTCCTACTGTACATGTTTAATGAAGGCCATACACTCACCCAACAATAAAGGCTATCACATGGTAATGATCCATTTGTGACATTTCACTTCACACGCTCCTATAGAATAGCTAACACTCCCTCAAGCCCCAAGGGTTGAACAACCTCAAGGTCTACATCTACAGTAATATATCTATGTCTATGCGACTAGTTTGCTTCAATAATATTCCTCATTCCATAAGACAAAAAGGAATGCATCAGAAGACCTTCACTGCGTTGTACTAGGATTGCTGATTTTTTTTATTGCTCTTCAAAAATACAGATGTATAGATAAAGGGTCTGTTCTCATCATATGATCCCTTTCTGTTACAGAAAATATTTTAACATCCTTTATCTTCAATGGGACTTCATGAATCCAATGTGCTTTCTATGTTTTACAAACTGGATGTGTCAGAAACTGATACCTCGATGCAGATGTCTACAGAACAATCATTTTTGGCAGGTCCATTGTTACATGTGTACAATTTGAGAACGTTCAATATAACAAAGTAACATAATTTATAAGGCTGAAAAAAGACATCTGTCCATCCAGTTCAGCCTGTTATTCTGCAAGCTGAACAAGAGGAAGGCAAAAAACCTCTGTGAGGTAGAAGCCAGTTTTACCCACTTTAATGGAAATGTGTTCATTTATTTTCAATGGGAACAAAACTGAACAAACCAGAATAGAGTGTACCAGAATGTATTCCCATGCAAGACACAAAAATGCTGCAAGAAGCATTTTTTGTGTCCGGCATGGAAAACTGAACAATCCGGATCCAGCACAAAAAAATCATGTAGTGAATTGTGCCGGATCAGGTTTTTTCTGACATGAAAAAAACTGATCTGGCACCCATTGACTCTCAATGGTTTTAGTGCCGGATCCAGTATGTTCATTTCCGATATAATACAGACGGATCTGTTCTGAGCGGATACAGCCAGTTGTATTATTCAAACAGAAGCGTTTTGTGTGGTTTTGAGATCCTATTACGCATCTGAAAAATGGACAGCAAAAACATATATGTGAAAGTAGCCTTACAGTAAGTAGAACAAAAGCATGTCTAAAATGTTATCCCTGGCTAAATATGGCTTAAAGGGGTTTTCTTGGACTTAGATATGGATGATCTATCCTGCGAATAGGTCACCAATATCAGATTAGTGTTGGTCTGATGCCCAGCACCCCCACAATCAGCTGAGGATATGAAATCAATATGTAAGAGTTAGAAAACTCCTTTACAGTAAAAAGAGACATAGGACACGAGACAAATTGATTTTGTTGAAACAATAAGTACTTTTTAGTGTAAATTGGGCTTTTAATGACAATCTTTCCTTAGGCAGTTGTAGTAGTAAATGTAGTATGCATATTTTAGCCTCATGTATGACTCTTGTAAATGAATTACTTCCATTGCTTTCAGAATGGGCAGGCTTTTATTGGTGTGATCTTTACCCTTAATTTGGCGCACCCCTCTGCTACCCATATATCGCATAGTGCTGCGAATGTCACTCAGAGTCAGATGATTCCTTACTCCCACTGACATTTCCCCGTCATAGCAAGTAATTTCATAAGCAGAGAGAAACACAGATAAAGGGAAGCTCCAACACTCCCTCCACCCTGAATACTATTACTATACTATGCAGATGGAGCTTTAGAAACTAAATTATAGGTCAGTCAAGAGAATTTGGAAACTCATTTCATTTTTCAATTGAGCTGCACTGAAACAATACAAAAATTGTTGCAAAGTGACTGTATTTTCATGACTGAAAATTGTAGATTCACACTGAAGGCATCAAAACTATTAATTAACACATGTGGAATTATATACTTAACAAAAAAGTGTGAAACAACTGAAAATATGTCATAGATTCTAGGTTCTTCAAAGTAGCCACCTTTTGCTTTGATTACTGCTTTGCACACTCTTGGCATTCTCTTGATGAGCTTCAAGAGGTGGTCACCTGAAATGGTTTTCACTTCACAGGCGTGCCCTGTCAGGTTTAATAAGTGGGATTTATTGCCTTATAAATGGGTTTGGGACCATGAGTTGTGTTGGGCAGAAGTCAGGTGGATACACAGCTGATAGTCCTACTGAATAGACTGTTAGAATTTGTACTATGGCAAGAAAAAAGCAGCTAAGTAAAGAAAAACAAGTGGCCATCATTACTTTAAGAAATGAAGGTCAGTCAGTCCGAAAAATTGGGAAAACTTTGAAAGTGTCCCCAAGTGCAGTCGAAAAAAAACCATCAAGCGCTACAAAGAAACTGGCTCACATGAGGACCGCCCCAGGAAAGGAAGACCAAGAGTCACCTCTGCTGCGGAGGATAAGTTCATCCGAGTCACCAGCCTCAGAAATCGCAGGTTAACAGCATCTCAGATTAGAGACCAGGTCAATGCCACACAGAGTTCTAGCAGCAGACACATCTCTACAACAACTGTTAAGAGGAGACTGTGTGCAGCAGGCCTTCATGGTAAAATAGCTGCTAGGAAACCACTGGTAAGGACAGGCAACAAGCAGAAGAGACTTGTTTGGGCTAAAGAACACAAGGAATGGACATTAGACCAGTGGAAATCTGTGCTTTGGTCTGATGAGTCCAAATTTGAGATCTTTGGTTCCAACCACCGTGTATTTGTGCGACGCAGAAAAGGTGAACGGATGGACTCTACATGCCTGGTTCCCACCGTGAAGCATGGAGGAGGAGGTGTGATGGTGTGGGGTGCTTTGCTGGTGACACTGTTGGGGATTTATTCAAAATTGAAGGCATACTGAACCAGCATGGCTACCACAGCATCTTGCAGCGGCATGCTATTCCATCCGGTTTGCGTTTAGTTGGACCATCATTTATTTATCAACAGGACAATGACCCCAAACAAGCGCTTGATGATTTTTGCAACTGCACTTGGGGACACTTTCAAAGTTTTCCCAATTTTTCGGACTGACTGACCTTCATTTCTTAAAGTAATGATGGCCACTCGTTTTTCTTTACTTAGCTGCTTTTTTCTTGCCATAATACAAATTCTAACAGTCTATTCAGTAGGACTATCAGCTATGTATCCACCTGACTTCTGGCCAACACAACTTATGGTCCCAATCCCATTTATAAGGCAAGAAATCCCACTTATTAAACCTGACAGGGCACACCTGTGAAGTGAAAACCATTTCAGGTGACTATCTCTTGAAGCTCATCAAGAGAATGCCAAGAGTGTGCAAAGCAGTAATCAAAGCAAAAGGTGGCTACTTTGAAGAACCTAGAATATAAGACATATTTTCAGTTGTTTCGCACTTTTTTGTTAAGTATATAATTCCACATGTGTTAATTCATAGTTTTGATGCCTTCAGTGTGAATCTACAATTTTCATAGTCATGAAAATACAGAAAACTCTTTGAATGAGAAGGTGTGTCCAAACTTTTGGTCTGTACTGTACATATACATATAGACAAACAAACACACACATACTGTACATACAGTATTTCCTGGGACAACACTAAAGATATGACAATTTGATACAATGTAAAGTAGTCAGTGTACAGCTGGCATAAAAGTGTAAATTTGGCGTGCCCTCAAAATAACTCAACACACAACCATTAATGTCTAAACCACTGGCAATAAAAGTGAGTACACCCCTAAGTGAAAATGGCCAAATTGTGCCCAAAGTGTCTAGATTTTGTGTGGTCGTCATTATTTCCAGCACTGCCTTAACTCTCTTAGACATGAATTTCACTAGGGCTTCACAGGTCGCCACTGGAATCCTCCTCCATGACAACATCATGGAGTTGGTGGACTTTCCGTTTGAGGATGCCCCACAGATGCTCAATAGGGTTTTGGTCTGGAGACATGCTTGGCCAGTCCAGCACCTTTACCCTTCTTTTTTTTTTTAGCAAGGCAGTGGTTGTCTTGGCGTGTTTGGGGTCATCATGTTGGAATACTGCCCTGTGGCACAGTTTCCGAAAGGAAACCAAAACCTCTGCTGCAGTATATCACAGTACATGTTGGCATTCATGGTCCCCTCAATGAACTGTACCTCCCCACAGCCGGCAGCACTCATGTAGTCCCAAACCATGACACTCCCACCACCATACTCGACTGTAGGCAAGACACACTGGTCTTTGTACTCCTCACCTGGTTGCCGCCACACACGCTTGACACCATCTGAACCAAATAAGTTTATCTTGGGCTCATCAGACGACAAGACATGGTTCCTTAATCTGCTTGTCTTCAGCAAACTGTTTATAGGATTTCTTGTGCATTATCTTTAGAAGAGTCTTCCTTATGGGACGACAGCCATGCAGACCAAATTGATGCAGTGTGCGCTGTATGGTCTGAGCACTGACAGACTGACCCCCCCACCCCCACCCCTTTAACCTCTGCAGCAATGCTGGCAGCACTCATACTTCTATTTTGAAAAGACATCCTCTGGATATGACGCTGAACACATGCTCTCAACTTCTTTGGTCGACCATGGTGAAGGCTGGTGAGCCGGGCATGGCGTGGGACTGCATCGCTGACAGCCACATGGATGTAAATTTATGTGTTTTTTTTTTTTTTCATTTCACACCATGCTGTTGACCATTAGTGGGAAGGTTGGAGAGGACTACTATAGGGTGATCTAGAGGGGGCATTTTTCTACTGTCACACATTATAAGGAGAATTATTACTAATGGGAGCGTTATGGTGAGCCGTATTACTACTGGGGGACTATGGGGAACATGATTACTATTATGGCCACTATGGGAGCATTATTACTTTTGGGGCATTGTAGGGGCACTATTACTACCAAGTGTACTCTGGCAGAGAATTATTATTATTGGTGGGACTTTTGGGAGCGCTATTTTGTGGGAGGCACACTGGCTCAGTATCAGCTTAGCACAATTATTTTTGGGAGACATTATGTTTACACTATTAGTGTCAGGGGCACTATTTGCTGGGTGGAGTAATTTTTACAGGGCACTGCGTGCCAATAATTGTTGGAGGGGCACTATCTGTGTGCTACTAGTATTTTCAGGTGACTGTTTCTGCAGTATAGTATTGGGGAGCACAGCTGGCAGAAGGTGGGGAGGAGGATGGAAAAGTAGGAAACTAAGATGTCTGTTTGTCAAACTCTGCAGAGACAAGATGTGGCTGAAAGAAATCATCATTATTCTTTAGCTACTTCAAGATGACATAGTTGTCATTTTGTTGTTACCCGCTACAAAATATCAATATTCTTGAGTCTGATCTTGCACACATAATTCTCTTCCCTCTGCCCTTTGTTTTTGACTAACCTCGTCCTGAGCACTGTAGAGATTCTTGTGGATGAGAAACAATGTCCAAACTATAGGCACTGTTGCAGAGAAATGTCCATGAAGAAATAGAGCTGAATCTACTTATGGTGACAATCTGAGCACTGTAGAGGCATAAGTGCACGTGTACGTGATTTCTGTTAAGAGGTATTATGGAGCAGCTTACACGCTGAGCTTGCGCCATACACAGCAGGTGTCGACTGTATAATAGAGCTGACACCCACAGGCAGTGACCAGGAAAGGAGCGACAATAGCGACAACAGCATCTGTAGGGTTAAACAGAGAAAAGGACCTCCTTCTGTCCTCCGATAACAGCCCCTGAGGCCAAATTGTGGGCCACAGATCGGTTGCTATGGCTGCCTGAGGCCTTGTGAAGACTCCCAGGTTTGTTATATCGAGCTGCCTGTGAAGCCAAGCCTGAGGCACAGCCTGACAAGCAGCATGTAAAAATCCCATAGACTGCAATAATATACTTTTGGAGTCTATGGGACAAGTGATCAGGAGATTGCGAGTACAAGTCCCCTAAGTGGACTAAAAAGTGTGGAAGAAGTGAAAAAGGTATTAAAAATGTAAACACCCCCTTTGCCAAATTTACACATTAAAATAAACAATGAAAAATAAACATAACAGGTATTGCCGCATCGGAAAATCCACAAATTATTAAAATATAACATTTTTTTTGTGCATAGGTAATGACATAATGGAAAAAACAACTTAATATGTCATATTACATGTTTTATTTTTAAATAAGCTGGTTGCGCTGAAGACAGAAGAACTGCATTTCATCTATAGTAGTCACTAGAGAGGAGCAAAGTTTAGAAAAATTTGATTCGGCTGATTCACCGAAGTTAGCCAAGAAATTTTATTCCTTCTGAATTAAATCATCACGAATCGCTATAAATCAGGTATTCCCGTACATCATGGTAGAGGGAATGTATGGATTAGGCTGTAGCAGTGAGCCTCTTTCATATGCAGCAGGTGCCGGTTGTATCATACAACAGACATCCGGCCGCAATGATGAGATATGGCGATCCCACCGATCCCCATCATTTAACCCCTCAGATGCTGCAATTAAATAGCTGTAGCTCTGCTTCCCGATCAGGGCCCCTGCAGTGAAATTGCGGGGCTCTGATCAGTTACGATGGCAGCCTGGATACTTTTGAAGCTTCCCATGGCTGCCATAGAGACCTCCCTGCTGCGCTGTGCACGAGGCACAGCTCAGCAAGGAGCACATCAAAATTCCATTCATCCTAATAGATCTCTATTAGGGTGAATAGGACAAGGGATCAAAAGATTCCAGGTTCCAGCCCCCTAAAGGGGTTAAAAGTTGGGGGGTAAAAAAGGAAACAAATAGTAAAAGTTTAGATCACACCCTTTTCCCTGTTTTACATATAAAAATATATATTTAACAAAAAAAAGATATTAGATATCGCTGCATCCCAAAATGTATGAATTATTAAAATATTAATAAAAATTTCTTGTGCACTGATCACCATAAAGGAAAAAAAATGAAAAACACACAATTCTGCGTTTTTTTTTATCACCTTCCCCCCAAAAAAAATTGAATAACAGCGATCAAAAAATGATACCAATAAAATCTAAATTTTACCCACAAAAAACAAGCGCTCAGATAGCTCTGTAGACTGAAAAAAAGTCTGAAAAAGTCGAAATTTTCTTTGAATCGCCATTTTCTAAGGTTTTTATTTTTTTTAAAGTAGTAAAACAAAATTAAATATACAAGTTTGGTATCACCATATTCTTATTAAGGACGGTATGTCATTTTTAGAGCACAGTGAACTCCGTGATGTGAAAAGCCGAAAAAACTTTTTTTCAATTTAAAAATTTCTCCAGTAACAGACATGGTAAATTGAATGGTGCCCTTAAATAGTACAACTTATCCCAAAAAAACCTAAGCCCTCATATAGCGATATGAATGGAAAATTTAAAAAGTTATGGCTATTGGGAGGCAAAAACTAAAATGCAAAACCAAAAATAGGCCCCGTACTATATGCTCTGAAAACAACAC
>ONZH01029542.1:0-34488 GCA_900303285.1 Rhinella marina | reverse complement strand
AAACCATATATTGCCCGGTGTATTATTTTAAATTGCGTCTCCCTCCCTCCTTATGTTCGCTTTTTTAACATGTGTCAAACCTGTAAGGATTATGTTGTTTATAGTTTCACTGGGAAAGTCCTTCGCCCAACCCTTAAGGATTTGAGAGTCTGAAGATTTCATAATTCTGTCCCTAATGTATGTATATAATGTCGCAATACTTAACTTCCCACTCTGAGACGCTAGTAATGTGTCAAATTAGTTTGTTCCTGACTCTTTAGAAAGATCATTTAGTTTTGACCGTAAGGAGCTTACTATTTGATGGAAAGCTAAGAATGATGTAGTGGTTAGATTTTGTTTGTCCCTGAAGTCATTAAAGGAATAATAACGGTTTTCCTCGGCATTCAAAAAAATCAGATGCAGTGAATCTTCTGGAATTAGTTTGGCCTGTGTAGTTTCCTCCGCCACCACCAGGTGAGATGGGTTTAGAAATTTGGAAACTTGATAGGATAATCCATATCCCTTCCGTACTACCTTCCATGTTATGATAGTGTCTAGTAGTAACAGACTTTTCTTTATCAGTGGTGGCAATGATGAATATAAGGTGTGTAGGATACAGGTTAATGTCCATTGAAAGGCTAATGCCGCTTCCAAATCATAATTAGAGTAGTTATTTGATTCCCTGATCCAATCTATACAGTGACGCAGCAGACTAGCTAAATTGTATGATCTTATGTCGGGTAAAGCTAATCCCCCTCTCTCCTTGGGCAGTTTTAGTTTATATAACGAGATTCTACTGTGTTTAGAGTTCCATATGAAAGAACTAAATGCTTGTTCTAATATTTTTATGTCCTTATGTTTTATCAGTACAGGTATAATCTGTAAGGGGTATAAAAGTCTTCAAAAGATGACATCTGTCTAACAATGACAAAGGGAGTCGCTGCCATTTTTTAGATCTGTGATTATTGATTTGATTAATGGTGTATAGTTCAGAGAGTAAAGAGACTCTGGGGTTTTCCCTATCTGGATGCCCAAATATTTTATGGATGGTTTATATAAGTGTGCCACATTAGTATCTTTTCTTTTAAATGCTTGAGAATATTTTGGGGATAAATCTAGTAATTCACATTTAGTTTGGTTTACTTTAAAACCCGAATAACTGCCATAATGGGAAAATAATGTAAAGACACGCTCAATGTCATTGCAGGGATTTGCTAGGAAAAAAGTATGTCATCAGCAAATAAAGCATGCTTGACTTCTTCCTTACCTATCTGTATGCCTCTCAAGCTTTGAGTTTGTGTAATAGCTTTAGATAGGGGTTCTAGTGATAAATTAAACAGCAAAGGGGATAATGGACACCCTTGCCTTGTTCCCTTCTGTAAGGCTACTTTCACACTAGCGTTTTAAAATTCCGGTATTGAGTTCCGTCATAGGGGCTCAATACCGGAATAAAACGCTTCAGTTTTGTCCCCATTCATTGTCAATGGGGACAAAACTGAACTGAAGACAACGGAATGCTCCTGAAAGCATTCCGTTCCATCTCCAGACCGGAGAACAAACCGCAGCATGCTGCGGTTTGCTCTCCGGTCCAGGCATCCGCACCAAGACGGATCCGGAATGACCCCCAATGCAAGTCAATGGGGGCGGATCCGTCTGGTGTGACCACAATGGTAACCAGATCTGCCCTCCATTGACTTTCAATGGAGTTCATGACGGATCCGTCACCACATACACACAATACACACATATAGACATAGACATACACATAAACATAAACAGACATATATACATACAAATACACATACATACTTACATGCTCCCCGGCAGGTCTCCAGAGCGCCGGAGGGACAGGACGGTGCGCACAAATGATGATTCTACCAGGCGCCCAGCAGAGGGCGCTGTGGGGAATCGTCACCTGTGCGAGCCGTCCTGCTCCTCCGACGCTCTGGAGACCTGCCGGGAGCATGTAAGTATGTATGTGTATTTGTCTGTATATATGTGTGTGTGTCTGTGTGTATGTATGTACTGTGTGACATGTGCGGGGCCGGAGCACGGTTCCGGCTCCACACATGTCACTGCGGCAGTCCTGATCCGGCAGCACCCTTCACCTGCCGGATCAGGCCTGCCGCTAATGTGAAAGTAGCCTAAAGAAAAAGATTCAGATAAAAAACCTGGAGTGTAAATTCTAGCAAAAGGATTATTGTAAAGGGTGTTAATATAATTACAGAAGACCCCATGAAAGTTCATCTTATCAAACACTACATGTAGCCAGCTCCACTTGACATTATCAAATGCCTTTTCCGCATCTATGGTCAATATGGCAGGGTGTTTATACATTTTCGGGTTATTTGAAATGTGGTCCAAAACGGTCATGACCTTGCGTATATTATATACCGTTGCTCTACCCTGTACAAAGCCTACTTGTTGTTTGGAAATGAGGTGTGGGAGTATAGTAGCCAATCTGTCCGCTAGTATTTTGGATATCAGTTTTTTATCAACATTAATCAATGAGATTGGTCTATAAGACGTTGGCAATGTGGGATCTTTGCCCGGTTTGTGCAATACTTTTATATAGGCTGTGTTGGAGTGTTGCGATATAGTGTCACCTGTCAGATAGTTTTCATACACAGTCTGTAGCAACGGAGAGATCTGGTTATTTAATATCTTGTAAAACTCTCCCATGTAGCCATCCGGCCCCGGGGCCTTACCCAATTTCAGATGCCTAATAGCCGATTGGATCTCCTCTGCAGTAACTGGGGCATTAAGTGTTTGTTGCATTTCTGCAGTCAATGCAGGTAATGGTATAGATTTTAACCAGTTATTTGCCTGTTGCATGGGCTCCCTAGTGTCTGAGTATAACTTCTTATAATAGTCAAGTAGGATATTATTTATTTGTTTAGGGTCATGATTAGAGATGAGCGAACATGCTCGTCCGAGCATTAGGGTATTCGTACATGCTCGATACTCGGACGAGCATATCGCAATCCTCGAGGAAATAGCATCTTCCTCTTCCTGCATGTTAGGCGCCTTTTCTCAGCCAATCACCATGCAGGAGAGTCTTTGGTACCTCTTAGCATCACGTGGGACCCCTACAAGTCGATAGCAGGGATTGGCTGGCCAGACCAGATGACCTGGCAATATAAGAATCTGGTCCAGCGCTGCTCGCGTCAGACGCCGCCTGCATGAGATTAGAGATAGAGCTGCTGTCTGTCAGGGAGAGTGCTAGGGCCTCAATTTAGATGTTGGTTAGGCAGGAATCATTCTCAAAGAACTCAACAGCCCTTCTAAGAGCTACAAGCACCTTTTTTTTGGTCTCCTCCTGGCTGCTGGATGGGACTTGTAGTGCAGTTATCGCCATCTTGGCTGCACACTGTGCACAGCGACTGGTGGCAGAAGGGACAGCACGTGGTCAGAACAGACCCCAAAGAAATTGCCCAAAGTCCTCTCAGTAATCATTTTTGCTGCTGCTGCTGCTGTATGTTGGCTTGCTGGGATCTGTAGTGCAGTCTAGGGAATACGTTTTTTTCTCTCATTTATATATTCTACAGTCCAGTGAACAATTATGTCGTGTGCTGTACAGTAGCGTCAGTCTAGGGAATACGTTTTTTTCTCTCAGTTATATATACTACAGTGCAGTGAAAAATTGAGTGGTTTGCGGTGCAATAGCCGCCGTCTAAAGACTACGTTTTTCCTCTCAGTCATATATACTACAGTGCAGTGCAAAATTGTGTTGTGTGCTGCACACTAGCCGGAGTGTAGAAAATATACGTCTTTTCTCTCAGTTATATATCCTACAGTGCAATGAAAAATTGAGTGGTTTGCGGTGCAATAGCCACCATCTACAGACTACGTTTTTCCTCTCAGTCATATATACTACAGTACAGTGCAAAATTGTGTCGTGTGCTACACACTAGCCGGAGTGTAGAAAATATACATTTTTTTCTCTTAGTTATATATCCTACAATGCAGTTTAAAATTGAGTGGTTTGCGGTGCAATAGCTGCCGTCTAAAGACTACGTTTTTCCTCTCAGTCATATATACTAAAGTGCAGTGCAAAATTCTGTTGTGTGCTGAACACTAGCCGGAGCGTAGAAAATATATGTTTTTTTCTCTCAGTTATATATCCTACAGTGCAGTGTAAACTTGAGTGGTTTGCGGTTCAATAGCTGCCGTCTAAAGACTACGTTTTTCCTCTCAGGCATATATACTACAGTGTAGTGCAAAATTGTGTTGTGTGCTGCACACTAGCCAGAGTGTCGAAAATATACGTTTTTTCTCTCAGTTATATATCCTACAGTGCACTGAAAAATTGAGTGGTTTGCAGTGCAATAGCCGCCGTCTAAAGACTACGTTTTTCCTCTCAGTCATATATACTACAGTGCAGTGCTAAATTCTGTCATGTGCTGCACACTAGCCAGAGTGTAGAAAATATACATTTTTTCTCTCAGTTATATATCCTACAGTGCAGTGAAAAATTCTGTTGTGTGCTGCACACTAGCCAGAGTGTAGAAAATATTTGTTTTTTCTCTCAGTTATATATCCTACAGTGCAGTGTAAAATTGAGTGGTTCGCGGTGCAATAGCCGCCGTCTAAAGACTACGTTTTTCCTCTCAGTCATATATACTATAGTGCAGTGCAAAATTGTGTTGTGTGCTGCACACTAGCCAGAGTGTAGAAAATATACATTTTTTCTCTCAGTTATATATCCTACAGTGCAGTGAAAAATTCTGTTGTGTGCTGCACACTAGCCGGAGTGTAGAATATGTATGTTTTTTCTCCGAGTTACATATCCTACAGTGCAGTGAAAAATTGAGTGGTTTCCTGTGCAATAGCCGCTGTCCAAAGACTACGTTTTTCCTCTCAGTCATATATACTATAATGCAGTGCAAAATTCTGTCGTCTTCTGCACACTAGCGGGAGTGTAGAAAATATATGTTTTTTCTCTCAGTTATATATCCAACTGTGCAGTGAAAAATTGAGTGGTTTGCGTTGCAATACCCGCCGTCTAAAGACTATGTTTTTCCTCTCAGTCATATATACTACAGTGCAGTGCAAAATTGTGTTATGTGCTGCACACTAGCCAGAGTGTAGAAAATATACGTTTTTTCTCTCAGTTATATATCCTACAGTGCAGTGAAAAATTCTGGTGTGTGCTGAACACTAGCCGGAGTGTAGAAAACATATGTTTTTTCTCTCAGTTATATATCCTACAATGCAGTGAAAAATTGAGTGGTTTGCATTGCAATAGCCGCCGTCTAAAGACTATGTTTTTCCTCTCAGTCATATATACTACAGTGCAGTGCAAGATTGTGTTATGTGCTGCACACTAGCCAGAGTGTAGAAAATATACATTTTTTCTCTGTTATATATCCTATAGTGCAGTGAAAAATTGAGTGGTTTGCAGTTCAATAGGCGCCGTCTTAAGACTATGTTTTTCCTGTCAGTCATATATACTACAGTGCAGCGCAAAATTCTGTCATGTGCTGCACACTAGCCAGAGTGTAGAAAATATACATTTTTTCTCTCAGTTATGTATCCTACAGTGCTTTGAAAAATTCTGTTGTGTGCTGCACACTAGCCGGAGTGTAGAAAATATATGTTTTTTCTCTCAGTTATATATCCTACAGGGCAGTGAAAAATTGAGTGGTTTGCGGTGCAATAGTCGCCGTCAAAAGACTACGTTTTTCCTCTAAGTCATATATACTACAGTGCAGTGCAAAATTGTGTTGTGTGCTGCACACTAGCCAAAATGTAGAAAATAAACATTTTTCCTCTCAGTTATATATCCTACAGTGAAGTGAAAAATTGAGTGGTTTGCAGTGCAATAGCCGCCGTATAAAGACTACGTTTTTCTTCTCAGTCATATATACTACAGTGCAGTGCAAAATTCTGTCGTGTGCTGCACACTAGCCGGAGTGTAGAAAATATAAGTTTTTTCACTCAGATATATTTCTCACAGTGCAGTGCAAAATTGTGTTGTGTGCTGCACACTAGCCGGAGTGTAGAAAATATACGTTTTTCCTCTCAATTATATATCCTACAGTGCATTGAAAAATTGAGTGGTTTGCAGTGCAACAGCCGCTTTCTAAAGACTACGTTTTTCCTCTCAGTCATATATACTACAGTGCAGTGCAAAATTCTGTCGTGTGCTGCACACTAGCCAGAGTGTAGAAAATATGTTTTTTTTTTCTCAGTTATATATCCTACAGTGCAGTGAAAAATTGCGTGGTTTGCGGTGCAATAGCCGCCGTCTAAAGACTACGTTTTTCCTCTCAGTCAGATATACTACAGTGCAGTGCAAAATTGTGTTGTGTGCGGCACACTAGCAAGAGTGTAGAAAATATACGTTTTTTCTCTCAGTTATATATCCTACAGTGAAGTGAAAAATTGAGTGGTTTGCAGTGCAATAGCCGCCGTATAAAGACTACTTTTTTCCTCTCAGTCATATATACTACAGTGCAGTGCAAAATTCTGTCGTGTGCTGCACACTAGCCGGAGTGTAGAAAATATAAGTTTTTTCTCTCAGATACATATCTCACAGTGCAGTGCAAAATTCTGTTGTGTGCTGCACACTAGTCGGAGTGTAGAAAATATATGTTTTTCTCTCAGTTATATATCCTACATTGCAGTGAAAAATTGAGTGGTCTGCGTAGCAATAGCCGCTGTCTAAAGACTACGTTTTTCCTCTCAGTCATGTATACTACAGTGCATTGCAAAATTGTGTCGTGTGCTGCACACTAGCCGGAGTCTAGAAAATATATGTTTTTTCTCTCAGTTATATATCCTACAGTGCAGTGAAAATTTCTGTTGTGTGCTGCACACTAGCTGGAATCTAGAAAATATAATTTTTTTTCTCTCAGTTATATATCCTACAATGCAGTGAAAAATTGAGTGTTTTGCTGTGCAATAGCCGCTGTCCAAAGACTACGATTTTCCTCTCAGTCATATATACTACAGTGCAGTGCTGCACACTAGCCGGAGTCTAGAAAATATACGTTTTTTTCTCTCAGTTATATATCCTACAGTGCAGTGAAAAATTCTGTCGTGTGCTGCACACTAGCTGGAGTCTAGAAAATATAAATTTTTTCTCTCAGTTATATATCCTAAAGTGCAGTGAAAAACGGAGTGGTTTGCGGTACAATAGCCGCCGTTTAAAGACTATGTTTTTTTACCTCAGATAGTAATTCTACTGTCTACTGAATACGGTTTTGGCCTCAGATATTAATTTGACAGTTTAGTGAATATGCAAAATGTTGAACCCAAGGGCTAAGGGTCTAGGACGAGGGCGTGGGCGTTCAAGTAGTGTAGGGGGCAGAGGCTGTGGTCCTGGGCAGGATGACACAGTACATGCAGATGAGGGAGCAGTGGAACGCTGCAGAGTTTCGCTCCCTAGCTTCATCTCGCAACTTATTGGGTCACGTGGTACACCACTATTGAAACCACAACAGTGTGAACAGGTGATGACGTGGAGAGCGGACAATCCGTCCAGTAATTTATCCACCGCCTAGGACACCAGCACAAATGCCTCCCGCCCTACAACCACCCCTTCACCTGCACAATCCTCCACAAACTCCATTAATGTGTCCCAGCGCAGTGTTCAGCTGTCTTTGCAGCAGAAATTTGAGCGCAAGCGCAAATACAATTCCAGCCACCCACATGCACAAGCCCTAAACGTCCACATCTCCAAATTGTTGAGCCTGGAGATGCTGCTCTATAAACTGGTAGAGACTGAGGCTTTCCACAACCTGATGGCGGTGGCTGTCCCTTGGTACTTGGTCCCCAACCACCACTATTTTTCCCGATGTGCCGTCCCAACCCTACACCAGGACGTGTCAGAGAACATCATCCATGCCCTGACCAACGCGGTTACTGAGAAGGTCCACCTAACCACGGACACGTGGACAAGTGCTGGCGGGCAGGGACACTATATCTTACTGTCGGCACATTGGGTTAACTTGGTGGAAGCTGGGACCGAGTCTGACCCTGGGGCTGCTCATGTGCTTCACACACCGAGGATTGCGGGGCCTGCCTCGGTCACAGTTTCTCAGGCTTATTATGCCTCTTCCTTCAACCCCTCCTCCTCCTCCTCTCAATTACCATCCATGAGCATGGCGCCTTCAGTCAGCAGCTCTAGGCGCAGCTGCACTGCCATGGGTAAGCGCCAACAGGCGGTGCTAAAACTGCTCAGCTTAGGTGACAAGAGGCACACCGCCCAAGAGCTGTTACAGGGCATCACGGCGCAGACCGATCTTTGGCTGGCGCCGCTGAACTTCAAACCAGGCATGGTTGTGTGTGACAACGGGCATAACCTGGTGGCGGCTTTGCAACTCGGCAGACTCACACATGTGCCATGCCTGGCCCACGTGTTAAATCTTGTGGTTCAGTGGTTCCTCAAGACCTATCCCAATTTGTCTGATTTGCTCACCAAGGTGCGATGCATCTGTGCGCATTTCCGTAAGTCAATTACAGCTGCCACCCTCAGGGTAGTGCAACGGCGCTTACAACTGCCAGCTCACCGACTGTTGTGCGACGTGCCCACACAATGGAATTCCACATTACACATGTTAGCCAGGGTTTACCAGCAGCGCAGAGCGATTGTATACTGCCAGATGACAACTTCCACGAGAACTGGTAGTCAGGTTAGTCAGCTTCCTAAAGTCTACAATGAGGAGATGTCGTGGATGTCTGATATCTGTCAGGTGTTAAGCCACTTTGAGGAGTCAACACAGATGACGCCATTATCAGCGTCACCATCCAACTGCTTTGTCTGCTGAAAAACTCACTGCTCAGCATGAAGTCAGAGGCTTTGCGCTTGTCACAGGAGATGGGGGAAGAAGATACTGTCACGCTATGGTGTGGAGGGAATAGCCACACCGAGCGTACGAGGGAAGGGAAAAGACCAAAACCAGGGAAACGGTCACCTCCTGCAGGGAACCCTGAAACTAGGCCCTGACTGACTACCAGTATGAACAAGCCACAGTCGTAGGAGAGTTCATACACAGGAACCTAATCATAAATTCACCCTAAAGAACCCTGTAGCTAGTGACACAGGAAAGAGTCAACCCGTTCCTCCAAGAGTAAGGACGAACAGGAGACTCCAGAAGGAAAACTACCAAAAGGGGGAAATGTCACTTGTCTTAAAGCAGATATCGCAGCAACCGGATCTCAGCCGAGATCCACACCACAAATTACAAAGTAGGCAGAAAGTATAAACCGCAGTGAATCCTGGGAGAAGAAGGAATAAATAGAGGAAAGACAATTACCACAGCCACAACAGCTGAGGGGAAGAGGTGTGGTAAACAGCAACTAAACCAAGGGAAAAGCATGTCAAATTATGACACTCTTGAAAGCCGCGCAGAACATCTGATACCAGACGCAAGCCCACTCATGACAGATACGTTGCTTGATAGCCAGAGCACCCTCAGTTCTGTTTCTCAGCGCGTATTGGAGGAGGGGGAGGAGGATGAGGAGGAAGAGGAGGAGACTGTTGTCGAGACTGAAGAGGGTACCAATGCTCATTCCTTCTGATCTGTTGAGCGTGTATGAGCTGAAGAGGAGGAGTTGGAGGAGGAGGAAATGGAGAGTCAGCCTATTGAGAATAGGGAATTTTTGTATGTTGGGACTCTGGCGCACATGGCTGACTTCATGTTAGGCTGCCTTTCCCGTGACCCTCACATTAAAAACATTTTTGCCAACACCAATTACTGGGTGTTCGCCCTCCTGGACCCCAGGTACAAGCAGAACTTTTCCACTCTCATTCCTGTAGAGGAAAGGAGTATGAGAGTGAATCAATATCAACAGGCCCTGTGCACAAGCTGAAACTATCCTTCCCATCTGACTCCGCTAGCAGCAGAGGGCGTAGTTCTGTGGGCCAACTACCGGGGGAGAGGAGGCGAGAAGGCAGCTGGTCAAGCACTAGCAGGGGAACACTTTCCAAGGCCTTTGCCAGTTTTATGTCAACCCAGCAAGACTATGTCACCCGTCCCCAGTCTAGGCAGAGTAGGGGGGAGCTGTTCAGAAAGATGGTGACGGAGTACCTAGCTCACCATACCAACGTCCTGCATGATCACTCTGCTCCATACAACTACTGGGTTGCAAAGCTGGACATGTGGCCCGAACTGGCGCTGTACGCCTTGGAGGTGCTGGCCTGCCCTGCCGCGCCGCTTGCAAGTTGTCAGAGCGGGTCTTCAGTGCAGCTGGTGGCATCAGCACTGATAAGCGTACACACCTGTCAACTGACAGCGCTGACAGGCTGGCACTTATTAAAATGAATAAAGCCTGGATGTAACCGGAATTCAAATCTCCACCGGGGGAAAGCAGCTCAACATGAAGATTCTTCATGTATCCTCTCCTCTCCTCCTCCTCATTCTCTTCTTACACAAATGCTGAGCCAACAGGCAATTTTTCAGAGGGCAAGCTGTCTCTCTTTTCAAACAATGTTTAGGGAGGGCCACCTACAGGCCCTCTCTCCAATCAATTTTTTAGGAGCGTCAACTACAGAAACTAAAAAACTATTTTTCAGGAGGGTCAACTACAGACACTCAAACATTTTTTTTAGGAGAGTCAACTTCAAACACTCTAAAACAATTTTTTGGAAGGCCGTTTGACTGCAATCTCAGTTTTGGGAGGTTCACCTGCTACCTCAGTCTAACTTGGTCACTCTGGGTTCACCGCCATGCTGTGTTAGGGTAAATTTTTAGGTTGTTCACCTGCTACCTCAGTCTCACTTGGTCACTCTGTTGTCACCGCCATGCTGTGTCAGGGTAAAATTTTAAGTGCTTCACCTGCTACCTCAGTCTCACTTGGTCACTCTGTTGTCACCGCCATGCTTTGTCAGGGTAAAATTATATGTGCCTTACCTGCTACCTCAGTCTAACTTGGTCACTCTTTTGTCACTGCCATGCTGTGTCAGGGTAAAATTATATGTGCCTTACCTGCTACCTCAGTCTAACTTGGTCACTCTGTTGTCACTGCCATGCTGTGTCAGGGTAAAATTTTATGTTCTTCACCTGCTACCTCAGTCTCACTTGGTGACTCTTTTATCACCACCATGCTGTGTCAGGGTAAATTTATATGTGGTTCACCTGCTACCTCAGTCTCACTTGGTCACTCTGTTGTCACCGCCATGCTGTGTCAGGGTAAAATTTTATGTGCTTCACCTGCTACCTCAGTCTCACTTGGTCACTCTGTTTTCACCGCCATGCTGTGTCAGGGTAAATTTATATGTGGTTCACCTGCTACCTCAGTCTAACTTGGTCACTCTGTTGTCACCGCCATGCTGTGTCAGGGTAAAATTATATGTGCCTTACCTGCTACCTCAGTCTCACTTGGTCACTCTGTTGTCACCGCCATGCTGTGTCAGGGTAAATTTATATGTGGTTCACCTGCTACCTCAGTCTAACTTGGTCACTCTGTTGGCACCGCCATACTGTGTCAGGGTAAAATTTTATGTGCATTACCTGCTACCTCAGTCTCACTTGGTCACTCTGTTGTCACCGCCATGCTGTGTCAGGGTAAAATTTTATGTGCTTCACCTGCTACCTCAGTCTAACTTGGTCACTTGGTGGTGTCACCACCATGCTGTGTCAGGCTACATGCTTGGGTGGCTCACCTACTACCTCATCTATCTTGGTCACTTGGTGGTGTCACCGCCATGCTGTGTCAGGCTAAATTTTTGGGTGGCTCACCTGCCACCTCATCTAACTTGGTTACTTTGTGGTGTCAGCACCATGCTGTGTCAGGCTACTCAGGCTACATGTTTGGGTGGCTCACCTGCTACCTCAGTCTAACTTTTTCACTTGGTGGTGTCACCGCCATGCTGTGTCAGGGTAAATTTTGGGTGGCTCACCTGCTACCTCGTCTTACTTGGTCACATGGTGGTGTCACCGCCATGCTGTGTCAGACTAAATGTTTGGGTGGCTCACCTGCTACCTTATCTAACTTGGTCACTTGGTGGTGTCACCACCATGCTGTGTCAGGCTAAATTTTTTGGGTTGCTCCCCTGCTACCTCATCTAACTTGGTCATTCTGTTGTCACCGCCATGCTGTGTCAGGCTAAATTTTTGGGTGGCTCACCTGCTACCTCATCTAACTTGGTCACTTGGTGGTGTCACCACCATGCTGTGTCAGGCTAAATTTTTGGGTTGCTCACCTGCTACCTCATCTAACTTGGTCATTCTGTTGTCACCGCCATGCTGTGTCAGGCTAAATTTTTGGGTGGCTCACCTGCTACCTCATCTAACTTGGTCACTTGGTGGTGTCACCACCATGCTGTGTCAGGCTAAATTTTTGGGTTGCTCCCCTGCTACCTCATCTAACTTGGTCACTCTGTTGTCACCGCCATGCTGTGTCAGGCTAAATTTTTGCGTGGCTCACCTGCTACCTCATCTAACTTGGTCACTCTGTTGTCACCGCCATGCTGTGTCAGGCTAAATTTTTGGGTGGTTCAGCTGCTATCTTAGTCTAACCAAGCCACTCTGGGGTTCACCGCCATGCTGTAAACTGCAATCTCAGTCTTAACAAGTCATCCTGGGGTTCACCCCCATGCTGTAAACTGCAATCTCAGTCAAACTATGTAATTTAGGGGTTCACCACCAAGGTGTGCCAGACTACAATTTTAGCGGGTTCACCTGCAATCTCAGTCACAGACTGTCATTCAGGGGTGCACCACCATGCTTTTTCAAACCAATTGTTTCTGAGGGTCACCTCCAGGCCCTCACCCACGATTTTTTGGAGGCTCACCACTACACTGTCGCCCAAAATTGTCTTGAGGGTCACCGGAGGCCTCTCCCCCACAACTTCAAGGAGGCTTACTACCTGGCCCTGGCACACAAACATTGTCTTGAGGGGCACTATAAGGCTCTGCACCCACCCACGTGTGGAGACTAATGGGTGGGTGCAGTGTGCGTCTTAGCCAGTCTGGAATTAGGAAAGCTGGGCACTGTGCTTGGAGGTCTTTGTGTCTGCTGTGGACAGGGTTGGTGTGGGGTGCGTGTTTGCCCATCTGGGATGGGGAGAGCTGGGCACTGTGCTGGGAGAACTTTGTGTACGCTGTGGACTACTGGGTGGGTGCGGGGAGGGAGACGCTTATGGCTGCGTCCTAGGGGGGGGATAGGACAGCAGTGCCAGCATGGTCAGTGGTGTCACCCGCAGGCGGTGATGGACCTAGTTGGGTGCTTTCCTAACATGTGCCAGCGCATGTGCCTTGCCCATCTTGGTCTGGGTCAGCACAATTGTCTTGAGGGTCACCACCAGACTGTTGCCCAAATGTTTCCATCATTTTCTGAGGTTTCCAGGTTTTCATGCAACCTTCCCTGTGCAGAGCTTTGGTCCCCTGCAAAAAATGCTTGAGTCTCCCATTGACTTCAATGGGGTTCGTTATGCAAAACGAGCACCCGAGCATCGGGAAAAATTCAACTCGAATAACGAGCACCCAAGCATTTTAGTGCTCGCTCATCTCTAGTCATGATGTATTGTACCGTCAGATGACTTTAAAGATAAGATGGGTTTGGAATTTAATGGGCCGCGTACATATCTGGCCAGTAATTTGCCAGCTTTGTTGCCAAACCTATAAAGACAAGCTTCATTTTGGAACCGATATAGATCTTCTTTTCTTTGCAACCAAGACTCATACTGTTCTTTAGTCTCCTGCCATTTACGTTTGTTGGGTGGTGTTGGGTTGTTTTGAAAAGTTGTGTACGCCTGTCTCACCTTTTGACTATGAGTCTCTAGTTGTGTGGATATACATTTTTTTTTTCAAAAGTTGAGGGTCCGATGTTGATTTGTTATCCTCCAAATATGCACTCCACCACCCCTTCAACTTATCACAGAAGTTTTCATCCTCATACAATTGTGAGGGAAAGCGCCAAATATAGTCCTGGCCTGTAGGGATATGATCTTTCAGATTAATTAAAAGTGGCGAATGGTCAGATATCACCATATCTTCAATCGTGGCGTGTGTACAACGGTGTGCTAAAATGCGGAGTGCGAGTGTGAATGAAATGTATATTCCCTACCTTCAGGGTGTAGCGATCTCCAGATATCTATAAAGTGGGTATTTAACATTAACTGTTGTGTTCTTTCCGCATTGTGTGTGCTGAATGCTTTCTATCTTCACCTATGTTCACCACCGCATTCACATCCCCCGCAATTATCTTATGCGCTATAGGATCACCTAACACCCTATTAGTTAAGTCTCGAAAGAATATCTGGCTCTTGTCATTAGGACCATAGACATTATAAATACTGATGTCAGCTGTGGAAGAACTAAGCACTAAGTGATGTACTCTGCCATGTTCATCAGCACTATCAGTTCGTACTGTATAAGGTAGCTGTTTGCGAAGCAAGGTGATGACTCCCGCTTTAGAATGAACCGATGGGGATCCATAAACTTCCCCCACCCATAATTTTCGGAGCCGGAAAAAATTCTCTTTCGATATATTTGTCTCTTCAAGTAAGGCTATATCTACATTTAGCCTTTTCAAATGGCGTAGCACCATTAAACAATTATTAGGGGGTCTAAGTCCCTTCACATTCCAAGATATTATTTTCATTATTTGGTATGGAATAATAGGAGTAATGTACCGTAGTGACCCTTCTGAGAAAAAAAAAACTCTTCCCAAAACTAAATCCCTCAAAACAGAAGAACTCAAAAACCTTAACAATAGAACTGCTAGAGTGTCAACTAAGACATCCCAGAGGAATATGAGTAGTGCTAATACCTCTAGGAATGAATGTCTAATGACTTGCTTTTTTCCACCATGTCAAGACTGCGAAGTAGTTTGGATGTGTGATTAATTCTCTACTTCTACTTCCTCCTGCGATGTGTTATATAGACTACCATACATTTTAGTAAAATATAACTCTATGTTTACAAAACTAACATATAGAATCAGGCAAGAACAGTTTCTAAATTCAAATTGGGGCAGTCAAATAACATAGACCCCACTATGTCAACTCAATACAGTGGCTAAAGTAGAAATGCTGCATATATAAAACATAATAGACTTATCGCTGTAGACAGTCCTCCTGCAGTAGAAGAGTCCGGTTCTGGAACTTGTGTACAGTTTATCTCCTCATAGAATGTTCTTTAAAGCACTGTTCCTTTGGATTTTCCTGAGGTCTGCTCTGACGTTGGTCCGGTTGGTCTGTTGTCCAATCTCATTGCCGCGCCATCTCGGTACTGTTGGTTAGACTGGCTTCTCCGTGCATGTTCTCTGCAGCCTCCTCCGGCAAAGTGTAAAAAGCCAATGTGCCGTTACGGCCAAACACTTTAAGAGTGGCCAGATAAAGTAAGGCAAATCTGATTTTCTTGTTAAATAGGTCAGTGCATAATGGAGCAAATACCTTCTGCAGTTTAAAAACTTCTGCAGAAAAGTAATTAAAGACCAGTATTTTATAGCCCCGCAGCAGAACAGGATCTTTACGATTTTTGAAGGCCCTTAAGATAGCTACTTTTTCAGAAAAATCCAAATACTTGGCGATAACTTGGCGGGGGCGCTGTTGCAATTTGGTTGGCAGATTTTTGTGCGTTGGAGCTGATCTCCCTTCCCTCAAATCAGGTCCAATGCGATGCGCTCTTTCAACTTTAAAAGGTCCTGTGAGACCCAGCGCTTCTGGTAGCTCTAGCTGGCATATGTCCATCAACTCATGGAAAGTCACTATCTCAGGTATACCCACTATACAGAGGTTACTTCGTCTGGACCTGTTCTCTAAGTCATCTACCTTGTCCCATAACTTTTTTATTTCAGATTCAGCTTGTTTTAGTTTGTGTTGAGCAGTGTTGAGCTCCGTCTCTACTTGGGCAGATGTTGTTTCTAGTTGTTCCAGGCGGTTTGCATGCTGCGTCACCTCTGCTTGCAATGGCGCGAACGAGTGAGCAATGGAGGTAGATAGTGACTCCTGTAGATTCGGCAAGATTTTCGTCGCCACTTCAATAGCTAGTTGTTTATAATCCACTGCACCAGGTTCAGTTTCTATGCCATCTGTCATGGTCGGCGAGTCGGGTGGGAGTGGAGAGACCGGAGCTGATTCTTCCGCTATTGCTGGGGCCGAGGGCCCCAGCGCTGCCTTTCCTGTCTTACTGTACTCTTTGATTTAGTCTTGCTCCCCATGGTTGTAAGATATTTTTCCATGAAGGTGTGGGTTGTTCAGACCCTGGTTGGCGAGGACTGGATCATCTCTCTATGTTGGGGGTGATGGTTTGCAGGGCTCTAGTGATGAGCGAGCCGGAGCGGCAAGATTCGGGATTCGCACGAATCTTGCCCGCTTCGGCTCGGCATCCCGAGGCAGCGCGGATTCGTGACATTAAAAAAATAATAAAAACAAACTCACCTTTTCCACCTGTTAGCGAGGCAGCCGGTCCGGTGTCTTCTTTCTTCTTTCCCGACTTTGCAGGACCTGCAAAAGGACGTTCAATGACGTCAGCGCGCTCACCACGTGGTGAGCACGGTGACGTCACCAAAGGTCCTCTTGCAGGTCCTTCAAGGCCATGAAAAGAAAGACACCGGACCGGCTGCGCCGCGAACAAGTGGAGGAGGTGAGTTTGTTTTTATTATTTTTAACCCTTTAGGGGTTAAAAATATTCCATTAGTCTCTCTCCCCCCCCAACCCACCACCTACCCCCACCCTCCGGGCCAAAAAAAATTGACCCCCCCCCCCCCGACTGTGCAGAACCTTTGGCCCCTGCAAAAAGATTTGGGTCTCCCATAGACTTTAATGGAATTCGTGATTCGGCCCGAATCCACGAATCCCGCGGTGGGATTCGGGCCGAATACCGAATCCCCGAATCTTTTGGGATTCGCTCATCTCTACAGGGCTCCGTAGGAGAGAGCTCTTAACACGTGCTGCGCGCCGGAACCGGAAGTCTCATTTCTTTGACATTTTCAAGACGTCTTACAGTTGGGCAGAAGACTTCAGGAACTGGGTGACAACCAGATTGAAGACGTGCACATGGATCAGCCTTCCCTGATGTAACACAGACAAATCTTTCGTCTGGATCAACTTGCAGGATAACAGGCTGAACTGGATGGACAGATGTCTTTTTTCAGCCTTACAAACTAAGGGCTCATGCACACGAACGTATTTTCTTTCCGTGTCCGTTCTGTTTTATTTGCAGACTGTGTGCGGAACCTTTCATTTCAATGGGTCCGCAAAAAAACCAGAAGGTACTCCGCATGCATTCCGTTTCAGTATGTTCGTATTTCCGTTCCGCAAAAAAATAGAACATGTCCTATTATTATCCACATTACAGACAAGGATAGTTCTGTTCTATTAGGGGCCAGCTGTTCTGTTCCGCAAAATACGGAATGCACCTGGGCGTCATCCATATTTTTTGAGGATCCATTTTTTGCAGACCACAAAGTACATACGGCCGTGTACATGAGCCCTCAGGGTGAGATTTATCAAACTGGTGTAAAGTAGAACTGGCTTAGTTACCCATAGCAACCAATCAGATTCCACCTTTAAATTTTGACAGCTCATTTGGAAAATGAATGGTATAATCTGATTGGTTGCTATGGGCAATTAAGCCAGTTCTATTTTACACCAGTTTGATAAATCTCCCTATGTTGCTATTTTGCTATAGTAGCACACAGTACACAGTAGCAAAATAGGAAGTTTAAATATAACACTTATATACTTTTTAGACAAGGTAGCATACCATTAGTATTGTATTTATGATATATTTATTGAATATGCAAATATAAATATATTTCTGTAAATCAGACTGTAACTACATTTGCAATTCAATGTTGTCAAAAATTGAGACACATGCTATATTAAGATAGGCTGCAGTGTTAGGACTCATGCACACAAACGTATTTTCTTTCCGTGTCTGTTCCGTTTTTTTTTGCAGTATGCGGAACCATTAATTTCAATGGGTCCGCAAAAAAAAATGGCAGTTACTCTACTTGCATTCCCTTTCCATATGTCCGTATCTCCGCAAAAAAAAATAGAACATGTCCTATTATTGTACGCATTACGGACAGGATAGTACTGTTATATTAGAGGCCAGCTGTCCCATTCCACAAAATATGGAATGCACACGGACGTCATCCATATTTTTTGTGGATTCATTTTTTGCGGACTTCAAAATACATATGGTCGTGTGCATCAGCCCTTAGAAAGACCTTGGCAGCCAAGCACTTCCACTTCCCAGTGAAATCCTTGGATGTTATTTTATTACAATAGTAATGAGCAAAGTTCTTCAAAATTTGATTTGGCTGCTTCACCGAGTTTCACTTTGTAACAACTTACGGTACTTCATCACGAAGAGCATTTCCTTGTAAGAAGCAGGCGCAATGACGGGGAACAGTGATTGCTCTGCCCCGGTCATTGAACCCCTCAGATGCTGCGTTCATCGCTGATCACAGCATTTGACATTAATATTAAGGCCGTTTAGGGGTCAATAAGTAAAAAAAAACCTACTTACCTTATCCATTTAAGTGCGAAGAGGCCACCATGGCCATCTTGCTTGAAGATTCAGTGCGATCTTTGGTGCAGTGACATCATACCTCACCGTGCACAAGATTTCAAGCGGAATCTTCAAGCAAGATGACCGCGGTGGCCTATTCGCGCTCAAATGGATAAGGTAAGTATGATTTTTTTAAAAATTTGCCTCCAGTTTAGGTAAAACTGATTAGTTACCACAAAGCATGAGGTCATTTGGCTTTGCGGCAAATTTAATTTTCTCTGAAATTTGGATTGAAGTCCCCTTCCTCAATTTCGATTCGCTCAACTCTATCAATTCATGTGGTGAAGTGATTCACAGTAAAGAATACAGCCATTCACTTTGGAGTTGCCTTTCGCAAATGTTAGATCTTAGTGCTGGGGATTAACAATCAGAAAGAAGGTTTTACAAAAAATGCAACTTGAGACCTTGGGTAAGGTACTTGAAAACTTTTTTTATTCTCTCTATAAATATAAAATGAAAAAAAATGCAGCAACTTTGCAATAGATGTTAATTTAAAAAATCCTACCATTTTGTATCTACACCTCCAATGTAGACAATCCATCTCCCCAGTAACAGACAACAAACTGTGCAGTGTGATCACGTGTAAAAAAAACTACCTGTTAAGCTCTGCCTCAGGCTAAACTTAATAGGCCATCTATGTTATAAGCAATTTAACAATTACAGGTTCTAATGAATGTAAAAAGGAAAAAGGTTTTAGAATTTAAAAAAAAAACTAAAAATAATAAAAAATTCTTCTCTCCTCTTTTTCCAATTTTATATATAAAAATAAACAATAAAAATATAAACATTATTGATATTGCCATATCCAAAAATGTTTGAACTGTTAATTATAAAATCATTTAAACTAAATGGTAAACACCGTAAGGCTAGAGCTACACGGCAACACCTGTCGCAGCCAGGATGGCTGAGTTGCGGGGATCCCATAGAGATGAAGGGGATCACTGCGGCAGTGATCCCATTCATTTCTATGGGATCCCCTCTACTCAACCATCCTGGCTTCGACAGGTGTTTCACGACCAGAAGGTGGTTCATGACAGACTCAAAAAACACAAAGCAAATAGAAAATGGCTGAGCCATACAGCTCTCCCTTAGCCCCTACAATAGGTATAATGGTGTATAGGTTTGTCCCATGGTGTTTAATTAAGAATTTTTATGTGAGAAAATATGGAATTTAAAGTAAATGGTATGTAATCAGCAGAAAGAATGAATAATATGAGAAAAGTATGTAGAAAATACCAAATAATTAAGGGATTTTGTAAGAAGAGAATTTAATTCTCTAGGCAATGATTCATTTTTTTTTTCTTTTCAATTAGATAACAAAAAATAGTCTTGTGTGCGCTCAGACATCAAATAATATACTCCAGCAGTTGGTCATGCTGTAAGCTACTACAAGAAAGTTAAGCTTCCACGTTGGCTAGCTGAGATATCAGCTATAAGCTGACAAGTAATTAAACCAGCATATCTATAACAACTGTCATCTCTTATTCCTGTGAAACTTGGATGTAAACCAAAGACTCGAAAGCCAGAAAAGAAAAAAAAAAAAGAAAAAGAAAAAAAAGAGCTTCACATTACTGGGCAACCGCTGAGCATCTCCTGCTGAACAGTTTAGCAGACCTGGGCATTTAGAGGATTGTAACTGAGATCAAAAGGGTCAGAGATCTCTTTACCAATTAACAGCAGGCAGAAGAACATCAAATAAGGTGTAAATTTTAGATCTGCAGTTTTGAGTTAGCCAAGCATGAAATGCATTCTAATACTCTTGAGTAGCTGCAGCTTTGAGCTATCAGTGATGTCACCGCAGCACTAAAGGATCTTATAGTGGAAGTCAAAATTCTCCCAGGCTAGGTGGTAAAGCTTGCCGCTGCTTGTCATTTCTGATAATACAGACAGGCTTTGTTTATGGATTAGACAAAACATAGAATGTTCAGTTCATAGGATTGTTTTCCATCATGATCGCTTGTTGAATAAACCTAACCTTAATGTACATGGTAAAGGTCCACAACTTTCTGACCCCAGTTAATGGTCATGTATGAAATATGGTTTTAGAAGTGGAACTTAAAACTTTCAAGATCTGTGACTGTTTGACATGACAAACATTACAATCACAGTTAATAATTTTGTTTTACACAGAATGGACAATAAAAGTAAATCATGACTAATGAAGGCATGTTTAACTACTATAATTATATGTAAATACAGTAAAAATGATGCATCACATCCAGATATTAACTTACTGTAAATAAGCAAGTTCTTATTAGCATCAGTTTTTCTTATCTCATAGAAAATGTATTAAATACTACTAGTCCAAATAAGTTTTTTCACCCTTCATTTTGCATCTTGTTCAGAAAGGCTAATGTGACTTGCATTTAAATAAGTTTAAATACAGTTGTCTTTTGTGACTGCTTAGTAGATCCGGCAACAACATAAACATAGAAACCTACATAAGCTGTTATTTTAATTGTATCCGGATACCAAATATATTCATTCCATAAACACCCCTCACTGAAAGTGTATTGCAAGATTAGTATGTAGCATTTGTAAGACCTAGATGTTTAGGCCTTGTGTACTCAGCAGGGCCAACTCCATTCTAGGAATATCAGGGAAACCATTAGCAAATACATGGTGCACTGTAGAGTGATGTACTGCAAGTCAGAGATGTCCTCCCTTATAGTCAATACTTATAGAAATATGGCATACAATGGAGAATGCCACAGTGAGGAAAATTTCTTATGTGACTGCTTCTAGATCATGTGGTAAAATGTGCTAAAATTCGGCACACTTCCAGTCTGCGCTGGTCTTGATACCCCTGCGCTGCCAGAAGATATGCCTAATTTATCATGAGACGTAGGGCTCATCATAAACTAGCTGCATCCTCCGACAGCTCGTGCGCCTAAACAGAAATCTACAGCAGCGCTGAGTGGCTCTTGTGACTTTTTTTTTTTAAAGTTGCAGGTGAAAAGTAGCAAACACGGTTTGACGCAAGGGAGATGATAAATCTTCCCCCTACTGTTTCATCAAGTTTTAGACAAATGCTCCAAAAAGAATAATCAGCTGCACCTAGCTTACCTACTTTAAAGGGGTTATCCCACGAATAATGTAAAAAATGAAAATCAGACATCATAT
Organism: Rhinella marina; assembly: GCA_900303285.1. NCBI lineage: Eukaryota > Metazoa > Chordata > Amphibia > Anura > Bufonidae > Rhinella > Rhinella marina. The sequence goes on along the minus strand of ONZH01029542.1, from coordinate 12,914 downwards.
AATACATGACAACCTCTTTTTAACAAAGCTAGAACCAGCCCTGTACCTCGCATGGATCCAGAGATCTCCACATTTATTGCTCTGCTAGATTCATATCAAGCTGGCAGCTCAAGGGGAGTGTCTTTTCTGCTGCAGCTCAGGAGGCGTGTCCATGCTCTCCCTATCACAGCTCAAGAGACAGTTAAACGTTGAAACTGAGCATGTGCGGCCTTCTCAGTGACCAGGTCAAAGGAATAAGAAATTAAGTCCTATACAGATACATTTTATTGAATAACTCAGCAGCTGTACAAAATTTTTAATGACATGCAATTACAAAAGTATTCAGATCCAGGTGCTGGTTTGAAAACTGTAGAATATTTTTCGTGGGACAACCCCTTTAACTTGACAATTAAGGGTTGCTTGGATGCAATGCAACAGCCAGAATTTGGGCATAAAATTGCTCACTTTTTAGCAAACATGAATAGATTAAAGGGAACCTGTTTGTGTGGGTTTCCTCTGGGTACACCAGTTTTCTCCCACAATCAAAAGACATACTGATAGGTAACTTAGATTGTGAGCCCCATTAGGGACAGTGTGATGCTAATGTCTGTAAAGCAGGTCAGAATATGTCAGCGTTATATAAGTGGGTATAATAAATAATATCCCCTGGAGTTCAGCACTAAGGGCCCATTCACATGGCCGTATGAATGGGTCCGCATCTATTCCGCAATTTTGCGGAATAGATGAGGCCCCATTCACTTCAAAGAGAGCGGGCAGCTGCTCCGCACAAAAAAATAGAACATGTCCTATTCTTGTCCGCTGTTTGTCCGCATTTTGAACGGGGCACCTGGCCGTATGTTCCGCAAATTGCGGAACACACGCCGTGCGGCACCCATAGTATTTACGGGACCGGCAATACTACGGCCGTCTGAATGCGGCCTAATTATTCGTTAATATTATAAAATACTTATTTTTTGTCGGCAAAGTGAATGGGATTTGTGGTGAAGGTATAAAGCAGGAAAGTTTTATTTAAACTAAATAGGTCCATAATTTCCATCAGGAAATAAAGCAATGTGTTTAAGATAGATAGATAGATAGATAGATAGATAGATAGATAGATAGATAATTTCCAAATCCCTTGCTTCTTTTCACACAGCCACTGAGTTCCTTAAAATCCACAGCTCCAGCTAGAGCAGGGGTCAGCAACCTGAAGCATTCCAGCTGTTGTTAAACTACAAATCCCTGTTTGCTCCGTTCATTTCTATGGCACTTCTGAGAATGGCTGAGCAATGGTGCATACTAGGAATTGTAGCTTCACAACAGCTGGAGTGCTGACCCTTGCACTGAAGGAAGGCCACTGTAGATGGATTTAAAGACCTCCTATTTACCTCAGTAATAAATAAGTAATTAAGGTGAAATTAAAGTTAGTCTGTCAGAAGTTTTCTGTATTAAAACTGATGACCACATTATATGGTAGAGCAGTGTTAACAAACTTCTGGTGATATAAAAAAAACTAAGAAATTAAAATTTCAAACCTCCCCCTTAGTATCACAATCACAAGTTCCTACTAGGCGGTCCCTTCATGTGTAGTTCCCTGGACTCTCTTCACTGATTATCCCCCAGCTCCTACCCTCTGCTAGTGATGTGATGGCACTACTTGGCTCCTGATAAACTCAAAATATTAGTTTAAAGTAAAGGTGTGTCATGAGGAAAAATGTGTAACACATTTCACAAGATGCAGCAAACCACAGAGCATGATATACTGTAATCAATTTGGAACATCAAATAGCTTTGTCTAAAGATAATAAAAATAAATTGCCATAGTTTTTTTGTAATAGGCTCAGAGAGTAGCACTGGGAAACTCTACTCTTCCAAGTATGACCCCCAATATTTGATATTAGTTATTCAAAAAGTGTATTTGTATTGGTTTTATATCATATTGTGTTGTAAAGACCTGGCATACACTTATTATAATTAAAAATTATGGAACTCTTCAGATTATTTAATTATTAATATTTTAGTGTGCCCCTTGCTAAGTAAACTATGCACATAAGATAGCTGGCTATATCTCATATCACTAGGGCATTTTATGAATTAACACATGTGGAATTATATGCTTAACAAAAAAGTGTGAAACAACTGCAAATATGTCTTATATTCTAGGTTCTTCAAAGTAGCCACCTTTTGCTTTGATTACTGCTTTGCACACTCTTGGCATACTCTTGATGAGCTTCAAGAGGTAGTCACCTGAAATGGTATTCCAACAGTCTTGAAGGAGTTCCCAGAGATGCTTAGCACTTGTTGGCCCTTTTGCCTTCACTCTGCGGTCCAGCTCACCCCAAACCATCTCGATTAGGTTCAGGTCTGGTGACTGTGGAGGCCAGGTCATCTGGCGTAGCACCCCATCACTCTCCCTCTTGGTCAAATAGCCCTTACAGAGTCTGGAGGTGTGTTTGGGGTCATTGTCCTGTTGATAAAAAAATGATGGTCCAACTAAACGCAAACCGGATGGAATAGCATGCCGCTGCAAGATACTGTGGTAGCCATGCTGGTTCAGTATGCCTTCAATTTTGAATAAATCCCCAACAGTGTCACCAGCAAAGCACCCCCACACCATCACACCTCCTCCTCCATGCTTCACGGTGGGAACCAGGCATGTAGAGTCCATCCGTTCACCTTTTCTGCGTCACACAAAGACACAGTGGTTGGAACCAAAGATCTCAAATTTGGACTTATCAGACCAAAACACAGAATTCCACTGGTCTAATGTCCATTCCTTGTGTTCTTTAGCCCAAACAAGTCTCTTCTGCTTGATGCCTGTCCTTAGCAGTGGTTTCCTAGCAGCTATTTTATCATGAAGGCCTGCTGCACACAGTCTCCTCTTAACAGTTGTTGTAGAGATGTGTCTGCTGCTAGAACTCTGTGTGGCATTAACCTGGTCTCTAATCTGAGCTGCTGTTAACCTGCGATTTCTGAGGCTGGTGACTCGGATGAACTTATCCTCCGCAGCAGAGGTGACTCTTGTTCTTCCTTTCCTGGGGCGGTCCTCATGTGAGCCATGTGTTTCTTTGTAGCGCTTGATGGCTTTTGCGACTGCACTTGGGGACACTTTCAAAGTTTTCCCAATTTTTCGGACTGACTGACCTTCATTTCTTAAACTTTTCTTTACTTAGCTGCTTTTTTCTTGCCAGAATACAAATTCTAACAGTCTGTTCAGTAGGACTATCAGCTGTGTATCCACCTGACTTCTGCCCAACACAACTCATGGTCCCAACCCCATTTATAAGGCAAGAAATCCCACTTATTAAACCTGACAGGGCACACCTGTGAAGTGAAAACCATTTCAGGTGACTACCTCTTGAAGCTCATCAAGAGAATGCCAAGAGTGTGCAAAGCAGTAATCAAAGCAAAAGGTGGCTACTTTGAAGAACCTAGAATATAAGACATATTTTCAGTTGTTTCACACTTTTTTGTTAAAGGGAGTCTGTCACCTCCCAGGCCCCTATAAAGCACTAAAATAGCCCCATAGCACATGCTCTAATAAATGCAACGTTACCTTTTGCGGCTTCTTTTGACCTTCAGAAACGCCAAAAACGCACTTTTAATGGTATGCAAATGAGGTATCGGAAGAGCCCAGAGGCGGGGTTCACCGGGCTCGAGCCCGGGTCCTGTCCTTATTTGAATGAATTCCCCGCCCCAGCTACTTGCCGCACCCGCCCTCCACGTATCTCGGGTCCTCCCTTCCTTCCATACAAATCCCGCGCCTGCGCAGCCTTCTGCCGGGACGGCGCATGCGCACTGTGATGCCCACTTTGGGCACGGCATCGCCGTACCTAGTGCGCATGCGCCGTCCCGGCAGAAGGCTGCGCAGGCGCGGGATTTGTATGGTAGGAAGGGAGGACCCGAGATACGTGGAGGGCGGGTGCGGCAAGTAGCTGGGGCGGGGAATTCATTCAAATAAGGACAGGAGCCCGGGCTCGAGCCCGGTGAACCCCGCCTCCGGGCTCTTCCGATACCTCATTTGCATACCATTAAAAGTGCGTTTTTGGCGTTTCTGAAGGTCAAAAGAAGCCGCAAAAGGTAACGTTGCATTTATTAGAGCATGTGCTATGGGGCTATTTTAGTGCTTTATAGGGGCCTGGGAGGTGACAGACTCCCTTTAAGTATATAATCCCACATGTGTTAATTCATAGTTTTGATGCCTTCAGTGTGAATCTACAATTTTCATAGTCATGAAAATACAGAAAACTCTTTGAATGAGAAGGTATGTCCAAACTTTTGGTCTGTACTGTATATGTACAGCCTAAAATGAAGAGCCACGTTTTTAAGGTTCCACAGGTAACAATTTTATTTATACAATAAGGCTCCATTCACACGTCCTGTTTTTCTTTCCTGATTTGATCCTGATCTGGATCCATTCATTTCAATAGGTCCTGAAAAAATCAGGATTGAATCAGGAAAGAAAAACAGGACATGTGAATGGAGCCTAATATGAAGAAAAAGAAGATTGCTGTTTCAGTTGTAGAATGGTAAAATGTTTTCTTCCATAATATGACCCACCTAGATTTTTAACAATTTTAGCAAATAGCTTTTGATAACTTACCTTTGGACTCTCGTAGTGAAATGGCAAGAGCTAAGTAAACATAAATTGTTTACATTGATCAATATTTTATCTAGAACCATGTTTATCTATGTAATTAATTTCAATCATGGTCCAAATATGGACAAATTAATTAGGGAACAGCAAACAATACCAGATATATGACTGCAGCATACTTCTACATTTGTGTCTTATGAAGCCTTCACAGTGGCATTACTTGACATCATCCATCTCTGGTCATGTTTTAAAGGAGAACTTGCTGTCCTGAAGGGTCTGAAAAGGATGGAAAGTGCAATATCTATGGACATCTACATCTACAACATAGTAACATACAGTGCCTTACGAAAGTATTCGGCCCCCTGGAACTTTTCAACCTTTTGCAATTTCAGGCTTCAAACAAAAAGAATATGACATTTTAAATTTTTGGTGATGAATCAGCAACAAGTGGGTCACAATTGTGAAGTGGAACAAAATGTATTGGATCATTTAAATTTTCTTTTTAATAATAAAACTGAAAAGTGGGGCGTGCAAAATTATTCGGCCCCCTTGCGTTAATACTTTGTCGCGCCACCTTTTGCTGCGATTACAGCTGCAAGTCGCTTGGGGTATGTCTCTATCAGTTTTGCACATCTACAGACTGAAATTCTTGCCCATTCTTCCTTGCAAAACAGCTCAAGCTCTTTGAGGTTGGATGGAGAGTGTTTGTAAACAGTTTTCAGCTCTTTTCACATATTCTCAATTGGATTCAGGTGTGGACTTTGACTTGGCCATTCTAAGACCTGGATACGTTTATTTTTGAACCATTCCATTGCAGATTTTGCTTTATGTTTGGGATCATTGTCTTGTTGGAAGATAAATCTCCGTCCTAGTCACAGGTCTTTTGCAGACTTCAACATTTTTTCATCCAGAATGGTCCTGTATTTGGCTCCATCCATCTTCCCATCAATTTTAACCATCTTCCCTGTCCCTGCTGATGAAAAGCAGGCCCAAACCATGATGTTGCCACCACCATGTTTGACAGTGGGGATGGTGTGTTCAGGGTGATGAGCTGTGTTGCTTTTACGCCAAACATATGGTTTTGCATTGTTTCCAAAAAGTTGGATTTTGGTTTCATCTGACCAGAGCACCTTCTTCCACATGTTTGGTGTGTCTCCCAGGTGGCTTGTGGCAAACTGTAAACGAGACTTTTTATGGATATCTTTGAGAAATGGCTTAGTTCTTGCCACTCTTCCATTCAGGCCAGATTTGTGAAGTGTTCGACTGATTGTTGTCCTATGGACAGACTCTCCCACCTCAGCTGTAGATCTCTGCAGTTCATCCAGAGTGATCATGGGCCTCTTGGCTGCATCTTTGATCAGTCTCCTCCTTGTTTGAGATGAAAGTTTAGAGGGACGGCCGGGTCTTGGTAGATTTGCAGTTGTCTGATACTTCTTCCATTTCAATATGATCGCTTGCATGTTGCTCCTTGGAATGTTTAAAGTTTGGGAAATCTTTTGGTATCCAAATCCGGCATTAAACTTCTCCACAACAGTATCACGGACCTGTCTGGTGTGTTCCTTGGTCTTCATGATGCTCTCTGTGCTTTAAACAGAACCCTGAGACTATCACAGAGCAGGTGCTTTTATACAGAGACCTGATTACACACAGGTGGATTCTATTTGTCTTCATCAGTCGTTTAGGACAACATTGGATCATTCAGAGATCCTCAATGAACTTCTGGAGTGAGTTTTCTGAACTGAAAGTAAATGGGCCGAATAATTTTGCACGCCCAACTTTTCAGTTTTATTATTACAAAAAAAGTTTAAATGATCCAATAAATTTCGTTCCACTTCACAATTGTGACCCACTTGTTGATTCTTTACCAAAAATTTAAAATGTTATATCTTTTTGTTTGAAGCCTGGAATGTGGCAAAAGGTTGAAAAGTTCCAGGGGGCCGAATACTTTCGCAAGGCACTGTAGCTCACTTGCATTGTCTTAATAACAACCCAATGCAGACAGAAGTAAATAACAGTTAATTACAAATTACATTCTGGTCCTGGCTATGAAAGCCCCTTGGCTTGAATAATAATGAGGCCCTCAGGCACTCACCTGCCTGCAAACAAACATACGGAGACACAGTCTGGGGTGCTATACAAGTTTCAAAACAAGCTGCTAAACACAAAAGCTTATTGGATTACAGAGATTTAGGAAAAAGCATTCAGGTCTTTGGCAGCAACTCCAGTTCGAGGTTCATGGGGATTTCTACATGATGAATCACAATTGACTGTATTTTTTGAATGCGTAAAGGGAATGTGTCACCAAATTTTTAAAACTATATAGCAAAACAGATATACTTTTCTGTAATCTGTTTTTATTTTCTGACTGAAGATTTATTTTCAGTTTTTTTTTTTATTCTTTTAGTGAATTTACAGTAGTAAAAGTTTAGTGAAATTACAGTAGCCAGATAGACCAAAGACACAATGGGCAGGAGAAGACCTTATTGACTTCTACGAGAGTTTTTAATCACTTTTTGATCACATTTATTCAGTTTTTTTGTAGATGTAGCAACAAAAAATGGCAAATCTGTGAGTTATAGACATTTTTCATTTTTATAGTTTTAAAAACTTTTTTTTAACTTATTTTAAGTCCATACAGGGGACTTTAATATATGATCATCTAATCGCTTCTCCCATAGACTGATTTACCATTGCAATCTATAGGAGATTTACTGTGTTCCTATGGAGCTCTGCCACAGACAGACCTCCATAGGAACATCACTGTAGAAGGCCTTGGAGTCTTCCAAAGGCTCAACACTGCCATAGCAACCTCGATCTTAGCCCGGGGAACCATTCGGGCCCAAGAAACGCAGAGCTCCAGGTGAAAGATGCCTTTGGAATTATTGCAGACAATGCCTCTGGGTGTCTGCTGTGCTTCTGAGCAGGCTCCATGTTTAAAGTCCTGAGTTACACTGTACATGTATAGAGGAGGTCAGGAAGAGATTAAAATAAAAGGCATTCTCCTATATAACTAGGGCCTTCAGTATTATAATTAGAGATGAGCGAATCTATTCAGCGCTTCGTAGATTCGTTATGAATCTTCGTTATTTCCTACTCCGATGCAAATCCGGATCTTTAAAGATTCGGTCCTTACGAATCTTAAATGTTCTTAAATCTTTGTACGCTAACGCAACGTAAGCATCTGATAATTTGTACGCTAATGCTATGCATCTGATAATTTGTACGCTAATGCATACTGATTCAGATAAGTAGTGTACTTTTACTGTATGTTCGTTATTTGTGCTAAAATGTTTGTGGTGGATGGGTTAGAGCGGCAAAAAGCCTGGGAAAAACCCGGTCACCTGACCTAGGGGGAAGGTCTTGCTCTGATTGGCCCATAGGCTGAGTAAACAAGTTACATCACTTGTGCTGCGCCTACTGAGACGAGCAGGAGCTTGTGAAAGAGAGAACTGTGATCTGTAACTTCTGTTGTTGTTCTGGGCACCATTACAGATATAAGCGCTCTGGGCACTTGAATTTTAAATCGGAAATTTCCGCTGGATGTGGCCCAGGGGCCGCACAGTGTCAAAGCGATGGCCCAAGCCTCGGATCACCTCCTTGCTGGTGCTGGTTTGGGTGTTGGTGTGTGCCATCATAATCCTGGCGGTCCATCACCTTGACCATATAGTTAAGCTCTCCAGAGCTAAATGCTGATTAACGCCTGGATGCCATATTGAAAACTACGCTCTGCCTCTGAGGACTGTACGCCGCGGCCTAGTGTCGTGCGTGCGTATTACACAATCACAAGACAATAGTGCACTAAGGAATCGTATGCACTTTGTACGCTCATGCATACGTATTCAGTTAAGTAGCGTACCTTTAACAACGCTAAACTGTATGTTCGTTATTTGTGCGGGAATGTTCGAACACAACCAGAATAACGAATATTTTTTATCGCAACTTCGACCGAATAACGTCGTATTAAAGGGACACTATCGCGAAGAAAAAATTTTTGATATGTTTTACAACATAACAAAAGCAGGTTTTAACATAATGTATTTTTCAAATTGTGTAAATGTTTTTTTTTTTAATTCAGTTTTCTTGCCTTACATGGGGGCTGCCATGTTGGAAGTAAAGTGTGACAGTCTGGATTTACAACACAATGGCACCTCAGGCATGTACATAGGCTTCCTCAGTCGCTGCTGACCCTATAGAGAATGAATGGAAGATGTGAGCCCCTGTGATGACACCAGTAACACACAGCCAGGTCCTCCCTCCTTGCTGCTGGGGACTCAGAAACAGAGTAGATGGAGGTTCTTGGGGCTGTAGGACCTTAGTGATGTAATCGGCCATGTGACCAGTGGGGGAGGAGACTGAGGAGCAGAGATCTGTGTTTTTGTAATGAAGCCATTGTCTTATCTTATCTTGCTGAAGCAGTGATGTCACCGCTGAAGGTGTGAATTGGTGATGTCATTGGTACCACCCACTTTTTTGCAACATGCCTACTTACAGGTTGCTCAAAGCCTCATTTGGCCAGCAGAGCTCCCCCTGGTGACCAAAGATGGTAAATATGGTAAAATCTAATATTTATTTATAATATTTCACACATTGGAATTTTTATTTATTTATTTATTATTTCTTACAAATATATAATAGATTTTTTTAGCATAAATAAAATATAGAACAGGTTTTTGTGATAGATTCCCTTTAAGAACAAATCTTTTTATAAATTCGTTGAATATTCGCCAAAGCAAATCTTTGAAGATTCGCTCATCTCTAATTATAATAGTGTTTGAGAACATCCATGTGTATTTAAAAACTTATATTCCCCTTTAAGCTAAATTATCATTGGTGTATTTCAAACCCAGGACCTTCTATATCAGAGGCAAAAACCTTACCTGCTGAGCCACAGGTTTAACAGCACAGTGTGAAGAATTTCTCTAACTAAAAATCGTTATTCATGTACAATGCATTGGTATCTAGAGATATATCTTTGTATTCTAGGACATTGGGATAAAAGCAAACGTCTAATTTATTTAGTAATCACAAAAATGTAATGGAGCTAAATAAATTATTACTAATATATATACAGTACAGACCAAAAGTTTGGACACACCTTCTCATTCAAAGAGTTTTCTGTATTTTCATGACTATGAAAATTGTAGTTTCACACTGAAGGCATCAAAACTATGAATTAACACATGTGGAATTATATACTTAACAAAAAAGTGTGAAACAACTGAAAATATGTCTATATCTCTTGGCATTCTCTCGATGAGATTCAAGAGGTAGTCACCTGAAATGGTTTTCACTTCACAGGTGTGCCCTGTCAGTTTTAATAAGTGGGATTTCTTGCCTTATAAATGGGGTTGGGACCATGAGTTATGTTGGGCAGAAGTCAGGTGGATACACAGCTGATAGTCCTACTGAATTTGTATTATGGCAAGAAAAAAGCAGCTAAGTAAAGAAAAACGAGTGCCCATAATTTCTTTAAGAAATGAAGGTCAGTCAGTCCGAAAAATTGGGAAAACTTTGAAAGTGTCCCCAAGTGCAGTCGCAAAAACCATCAAGCGCTACAAAGAAACTGGCTCACATGAGGACCGCCCCAGGAAAGGAAGACCAAGAGTCACCTCTGCTGCGGAGGATAAGTTCATCCGAGTCACCAGCCTCAGAAATCGCAGGTTAACAGCAGCTCAGATTAGAGACCAGGTCAATGCCACAACAACTGTTAAGAGGAGACTGTGTGCAGCAGGCCTTCATGGCAAAATAGCTGCTAGGAAACCACTGCTAAGGACAGGCAACAAGCAGAAGAGACTTGTTTGGGCTAAAGAACACAAGGAATGGACATTAGACCAGTGGAAATCTGTGCTTTGGTCTGATAAGTCCAAATTTGAGATCTTTGGTTCCAACCACTGTGTCTTTGTGTGACGCAGAAAAGGTGAACGGATGGACTCTACATGCCTGGTTCCCACCGTGAAGCATGGAGGAGGAGGTGTGATGGTGTGGGGGTGCTTTGCTGGTGACACTGTTGGGGATTTATTCAAAATTGAAGGCATAGTGAACCAGCATGGCTACCACAGCATCTTGCAGCGGCATGCTATTCCATCCGGTTTGCGTTTAGTTGGACCATCATTTATTTATCAACAGGACAATGACCCCAAACACACCTCCAGACTCTGTAAGGGCTATTTGACCAAGAAGGAGAGTGATGGGGTGCTACGCCAGATGACCTGGCCTCCACAGTCACCAGACCTGAACCTAATCGAGATGGTTTGGGGTGAGCTGGACCGCAGAGTGAAGGCAAAAGGGCCAACAAGTGCTAAGCATCTCTGGGAACTCCTTCAAGACTGTTGGAATACCATTTCAGGTCACTACCTCTTGAAGCTCATCAAGAGAATGCCAAGAGTGTGCAAAGCAGTAATCAAAGCAAAAGGTGGCTACTTTGAAGAACCTAGAATATAAGACATATTTTCAGTTTTTTCACACTTTTTTGTTAAGCATATAATTCCACATGTGTTAATCCATAAAATGCCCTAGTGATATGAGGTATTCTGAAGCTAATGCTATGCTTGTTTAGTAAATTAGAGATTCTTGGCAAATATATTTTGTACAAAATAATCTGGGCCCGTCCACCAAATCTTCAAGGTGATCTCTGTAGGACGGAAACCTAACAGTATTTATACAGAGATCACCTTGACGATTTGGTGGACGGGCCCAGATAATTTTGTACAAAATATTTTTGCCAAGAATCTCTAATTTACTAAACAAGCATAGCATTAGCTTCAGAATATCTCATATCACTATGGCATTTTGTGCTTTATCTGGTTGGCAGTGTGCCATTGCATTGTGTGTATTTTCCTTTCCTTGTGCATTTAGCCATAGCAATAGCCCTGGTTTGTGCTGACTGAAATTCTCCTTTTTTTTATGTGTTTAATTCATAGTTTTGATGCCTTCAGTGTCAATCTACAATTTTCATAGTCATGAAAATACAAAAAAATCTTTGAATGAGAAGGTGTCCAAACTTTTGGTCTGTACAGTATATATTGTAGAAAAATGAAGGCAGCACTCAAATGTAAAGTGAAAAATGTGGACGGTTTATTAAGCCATCTAACAGCAACGTTTTAGCTCTACTCAATGGAGCCTTTGTCAAGTAGAGCTGAAACGTTGCTGTTAGATGGGTTAATAAACCATCCACGTTTTTCACTTTATATTGGAGTGCTGCCTTCCTTTTTTTAGATTTTATTCAAGTGGACTTTGGTCGCCAGTCTGATTGAAGGATTTTGGACCCAAATTGAGAGTGCTGCTCTTTTGCTTTGTTTCTAATATATATATATATATATATATATATATATATATATATATATATACACACACACACATATATAGTGCCTCCTCTATGCCCTCCCCCTTAACAGTGACCTACACAGCAGCCCGCCCTCTTAACAGTGACCTCCACAACACCCCATTTCCTCAACAGTGACCTCCACAGAACCCCAGCCCCTTAAGAATTACCTCCATAGTGCCCTAACCTCTTGACATTGACCTCCATAATGGCCCACCCCATAACAGTGACTTCCACAGTGGCCCACCTCCTTAACAATGACACCTCCCCACAGCACTCCGCCTCCTTAACATTGCCTTAACATTGACCTCCATAGCGGACTGTCCCCTTAACTTTGACTTCAACAGCACCCCACCCCTTAAAATGTGACCTCTTCAGCACCCTGTCCCCTAACAGTTATCTTCACAGCAACCCACCTTTAACAGTGACATTCACATTAGTCATCCTCTTAACAATAACCTCCACAATTCCCTGTCCCTTTAACAGTGACTTCCACAGCGCCTCACCCCCTTAGCAGTGATCTCCACAGTGCCACATCCCCTTAACAGTGACCTTCAAAGCATCTGCCCCCTAAACTGTGATATCCACATTGTCCTTCTGCTTAATATTGACCTCCACAGCAGCCCACCCCCTTAACAGTGACCTTCACAAGGTGCTGCCCCCTTAGTAGTGACCTCCACAGCACCCTGCCCCTTTAACTATGACCTCCACAGTGCTCCACCCCTTCACAGTGACCTCAAAAGTGGTCTTACCCCTTTAATAGTGACCTCTGCAGCACCACACCTCCTTAACAATGACCTCCACAGCACCCTGCCTCTTAACAGTGAAGAAAAATGTCTGACTTGTTATACAAACCTGGTCTAAAACTGTGTATGTCTAGACTGAAGGACCTGTGAGCTTCTATTGGCTAATAAGGGTAATGTGACCCTTCACAGTGGGGCAGGGCACTCTAAAAGTCACTATTGAAGGGGCGGGAACTCTGGGGGTCACTGTAAGGGGATGTGGCACTGTATAGGT